>BSBK01003296.1:950000-1101218 GCA_027943335.1 Chamaecyparis obtusa
AACTTGTAACCCGGGTGAATATATATGAGTTCAAATAACCGATTCTTGCAATCGGTCTCAACATCCGCAACTTGATTCCACAAGAAACGATGGCTTACAAAAGCCCAAAATCTTCAACCAAAACCGATAACCATAAATTTTAACTCTCCATACTTCAACTGTCTTGCTTCACTTCAAGACTGAGATGTATATTCACCGCTTCGTGGGTCGGCTCCAGCTTGAACACGACCATGGTGATTTGTTGACCACCTTTCCTTTATACAAGGCTGTTTTGATGCAGGAGCATCCTGGGTGTGTTAGTAAATAAATTTGTTTTTTCTATTCTTGATCTTAATTTGCTTTATCATCCTTTATGAAATTTCAAATCTTTACTAACAAATGAATTAAATTTCAAATGTTTAATTCTCTGAATTGTGGTACAGCTCCTAATAATATCTTCAATGAATATATTTTATCAAACCATACATTACTACAAATATTTAACTTTTAACCAGAAAGTTACTAAGGCTATGAGCAATCGTTCATCAATATGATTCGATCACTTATGATCAATAACAAGATATCACTATAAGCTCACAGGTTTGAACTAACAAAAACCATAGCTTTAAACTTTAATCTAATTCTGATTAACAAAATAAAATAACACAACTTAATCCAGGAAAAGAATTCATCCACTGAATAATACTCCAACAAAAGTCCACTCAAAAAAACATAAACCAACAGATTTATATCAAATAAGTTTTTTTCATTCACTAGTAGAAAAGTCTTTTCAAATCAAGTTTTGCAAGAAACTTCAACTCTAAGCTATACTATTCTATTACTTTCTTCAAAAAACTAACTCCTTTCAAAAGTTTTTCCTGGCCTTATATAGCCATCTGGTACAACTTATCAAAAATTACGAATGTCAATGAAACTCCCAGAGTTTCGGATAAAACATAACTACTTTGCATGAAAACTGGAAAGGAACTGAAAACTAACACCCTAAGCGAATGATTTCCAAGGAAATCCGCTATCTTCGGCTGAGCTGGATGATCAAGATTCAGTTCGGTGAGGCCCTAGACGTGCGTGCTTGCTTCCACTCCTCATGGGTCACGGATGCACCAATTATCATGGCATGATATGGCAAACCGACGAGGGTGATCCACTGCGCAAGTACCTTCCTGTCTTTGCAAATTTGTCCTAGGCTTGCCTTGTGAGACTCCAGGTGATCCACACAAGCAATGAGCATAGCTTCAGTATTCACCACAGAAGTCAGATCTTCTGTTGTTAGTTCTTTACTATCTCTGATCATAGCTATCCCCGCTTCCCATTCCTGAGTTATTTTGTCTGCCTTCTTCACGTTCTGAGTTTCCTCATCAATCAATACAATGTTTAAATATTTCAAGTCTTTTTTGCATGATATCAATAAGGCCTTTTAAATCAGTTAGGAGATGGGTCGCTCCATCACAACTATCCTTGATGATTGAATTCCTCCATTCTATACTTTTCACAGTAATGTACAGGACCTCTTCATTTAAACCTGGAACCAATTTTTCTGCAAGAAATGTCATCACGCCATAATAGCTAATCTCTGTGAGTTGATCAGCAATGCTGTCCCATTTCTTCCTCTCTTTCCTCCACTCTGATAATTCAGCCAGTAGTTCTGAAATAACCTGTGTGACATTCCCGTGAGTTTCAATTAGCTGAGTGACATAATTTCCCCCTCGCTGCATCCATGCTCACAATCCATTTGTTGAAGACTTCAGCAATCATTTTATTCCACTGAATTTGATCCAATGTTTTACAAACTTCAGGTGAGTGGGGGTCAAAACTATGAGGAACTTGAGTAAGGGAAAGTGGGCTAGGTTCTTGAATAGCTTGAATGAATTCTGACAGTCTCTGTATCGTTGCCTTCAAATCTTTTTTATCCTCTCATCTTTAAAAGTCCTGTGCAAAATCTTTCTTGTGGAAGTTTCTAAGTGTTTAGCATCTGCAGCCCTACTGGCAATCCCAAGATCTATTTTCTCTATGATATAGTCATCAACTATAGCCTCTGAAACATTCTTGTCAGTTTTGGGCAAAGCCCTTTCCATTGTCCATCTCCCAGTCTTTTCATCTACTTCAATCATGGACTCCATCTTGATTCTTTTGGGTTTCATAGAAGCCCTCAAACATTTGCTCACCATGTCTTCCACAGGAAGAGTAATTGGTAAAACATTCCATTTCTTATTTGAAATAGAAGTCCCTAACCAACTAAGGGCTGGGGAGGGTGTCTGCGAAGCATCATTTGTTATACTTGCCGAAAGTTTTTTTGAAGCTGTCTTAGCATGTGCCGAGGTCATCATTTCCTCCTCAACATTACTCAAATCAACTTGCTCAGCCATGTGGGAATCCATACCTTCAAGGTCTATTACTTCACTGTCCTTCACAACCTCGTCGGCTTCCTTGTCAACCTTCCTTCTTGGGGTTCTTCTTACTGATGAGGAAACAGGAGTAACTTTGATTGCTGGATTAACAAGGGAACTTTTCTTAGACCTAGTACCTGCAAAGGAAACAACTTTATCAGCAGTAGTCATGGGTTTATCAGCAGCATTTTTAGCATGAGCAGCTCTTCTAGGATTATGTCTTTTTGAAGGAGGGGGTCTTTTACTATTAATCCATTTCTCAGTTCTTTTTACTACACTAAGAGTCTTAATTGTTAAACTTTCCCTTTCCTCAACACTCCAATCAATTTTAGGAAGTGGAGTGCCTCTGACCCTAGTTTCAAACTGGTCATCAATGTTTCGGTACCATCATCTTCATCTATGGCAGAAACATCAACCTGAATATTAAATGCAATAATTTTCCCCAGAGTGAATCTAGACCACATTCTTCTCCGCACTTTGAAATCATCATCACAACCTTCCCAGTAATCTTCCATTTGTGAGATATGCTGAAACTCAGAAGGCAAACTGAAGTGTTTAGCTACAAAACCTCTGCTATCGAAGTCTTTCCTCAATGCAAATGTTTTCATATTCAACTTTCTAAGTTCATGCTCTAGGTTTAGTGCATCAAAGGATGTTTTATAGGTAAAATATCCCAATTCAACTGGGAAACAAGACTTACCTCTACCTTTTCTCTCCTTGACTCCTTTGTGCATGTAAGCTAATTGACAGGATACCTCAGCAATTACCAGGCTATCAAAAGCATAATGAGGTAATTTAAATGGTTCTCCTTCAAAACCACCCACTCTCAAGTATGTAAATCTCCTGAATTGAATGAAGAAACTTCCATAAATATTCACAAAAGGCTTGGCTTCCTCAGACATTCATTGTTCAGTATTCCCCTAGAGCTCATGTGTCAATTTCCCAAAAACACACCATTTACTTTAAGGAAATTGACCATATAAAATTCCCTTTGAAGGTGAGGGTAATAATCATAGATTTTCATATTGGGAACAGGTTGTTAATGGAATAAACCCTTCCATTCATGGGTGCAGGCTAAAATATAGAACAAATACGAGGACATATAAAAGCCGCTACCGGTAAGGAAATTAGCCAATTGGTGGTTGAGTTCATCTGCTATTGTCTCAGCTCAATCTATGTGTCATTTTCCACCCAAAGTCACTTGAATATAGAAATAAATCCAATCATGCCAGTAATATGCATGCTGGTTTCCCTTAATCCTATTCAACATGATAACCAAATCTGCCACCCCAGGTTTAAAATGATCTATAGTCAATGGCTTTGGAAGCCGAGACCCTCCTTTCTGAGCCTTCTGGAGCCAATACTGAGCGATCTCATTTATGTACACCTGTCTCTTAGTAGCAAAAATTGAATAAGAAGAAGGTATGTTCCAGCCCTCATATGGGTCTTTCTCTGGGATTCCTAGGGCTTTTTGCACTACTTCCTTGGTTATGAAAACAAGTGGGCTCCCATCAATTTTCTTTATGCATTTCTCCTCAAAACTATACCTCCTGGAACATTCCATAATTAGTTCACGGCAAGGAGCTACTATAGGAAATGCGGCTGCATCAGTTAAGCCACTTTGGATAGCTTTGTCTAGCATGGAGCCTAGGATAGGTTCCTTAATGCGGGCTATAATATCTTCTAAAGCTCCGGTTTTGATATGGGTATCTTCACAATTAGGCAGGGAACATAATAACAGGGAAGTATTTCTGAAATTGGGCACAGGGTCCTTCATCTTAGGCTTTCAAATTTAGAAATTTTAACAGGAGAAAATAGCAAGCTGACATAGAAATGCACCTTAAAGTAATACTGCAATGAAGGATGAAGCTAGCAAAAGGGCTCACCTAGTTTTATGCGAATGACAGAGCTCTAAGAGGAGAGGAGAATACCTTCCCTGATAGGTGCGGCATGAAAACTTCTTAGCATTATGAGAAAATATGGCTGGACTCTTGATATTTATCGCAAGCAGTTTACAAATCTCTGAGAGATTCGGCGCAAGCTAAATTAATGATGCACAACTTTTGAATTAATGATTATTGAATGTCTCGCGGCATATGTATCATTAATTATTGTACTTTCCCCTTACTTGAAATGACAATTTAAAGTCACATCAATTAATCACGCACTTTCAACACGCGCGGA
Source organism: Chamaecyparis obtusa (assembly GCA_027943335.1). NCBI lineage: Eukaryota > Viridiplantae > Streptophyta > Pinopsida > Cupressales > Cupressaceae > Chamaecyparis > Chamaecyparis obtusa. The sequence goes on from BSBK01003296.1 coordinate 954,569, forward strand.
TAACATAATGAAGTACCAGCTGTCACATGTGTCATGTCATTTTTACTTTTTCAAATTACGGGCCAACATTGAACTCCGAACCTAGAATTATGAGAGTTCGCAATTCAAGTTCAACATACATGATGAAGGACTATTCATCGGTATGATTTAATCAAAATAAAAGGGCAAAAGTTAAGCCATAAAGGAAAATAGCGAAGAGTTTTGCGAGACAATAAAGACCATTGAACTCGAAAGTTTGAACCAAACTTAGTTCAATATTCACAGTTCAAGAGATAAGTGTGCGATGCAAAGTGGAAATGTTGTTAGACTTGCCAATGAAAATGAAACCATACCAACGAATGTTATTGAATGTTGAACATTGAACTACTTGAGTTCGATGGTTCAAGTTCAACTGACAAGGTGTTTGTGCAAAGGTAAACAAAAATAAATAACACCTTATAAAATTCTAGGGTGATTTTGGGAAAAGGAAGCCTACAATAATTACACAAAATCTATAGGTAACAGGGTGTAAGAGCAATCTTGCATCACCCAAAAAAATATTTTTGTTTTTGTATTCAATAAGGGCTATCCTGTGCAAAGCTACTATTTATGGAAACTTGTTTTTTTTAGTAAGTTGGTCATGAATCTCAGAATGTTCTGATTTTACATGTGGAGGTTCATCTCAGTCATATTAGCCTGCCAATAGAGTTTCATGGCTAGATCAGGTCTAGTTTTGAAAATATTGAAGATTTTCGGTATTGGCAGCAGGGTACAGAAACTTTGAACTCAGTTTTGAAGGTTTTAGAGGCCTCCGATGAGGTCAAAAATTTGGGTGACAAGCGCTTGTGCAAGTCAAGCTTGTAGAGCGCTTTGTGGCCTTTTCGAAATGGGGTTATAATAGTCCATCGGGTCAATTGGTGATGACTTATGGTCTCCGGAAGTCGGGTCACCTGAAATGGTGAAAAATAATTTTCCTTCAAAATTTTTGTTCGGGTTTCAAAAGTTATTTTGAGCCGAATTTGATGTAATAAATTGAAAAATAAAATAATTCTAAGTTTGGTCGGCCCTTAGGGTTAAATTTATGTAGATCTAGGTATTGATTCGAGGCTTTGTCCTAAGGGAATGCCCATGCGGCTTTGCATATTGTAATTCTGAAAGTTTGTAATTCCACATTTGTGGAGATAATAAGAAGCTAATTTTCTATTCTTGCATATTGTTGTTGTTTCTTTGTCTCTGTTATGTGTTTGTGGTATTAAGGGGAGCACCCTTCATCATGTCTGCACATTGATTTCAACATGAGACTGATTTATAATAACACTCGACAGCTCTAAAAATACATAACTCGACACTTAGAGCTCTCGGCCCTCCATTAAGTGGCCATAAAATGCCATTCTGCAGCCTCTTCCAGGCATGAAATAATGGTTCTTATTGCTCCCAAGTTGGGACTGTGGAGAAACCTGAACCATAACAAGAACATGGATTATTTGATATCCATTTCAATAACTTAAAAACCGAGCTATGGTGTTGATTAATTTCAACCCAAGAAACCTGATTCATGACCAACAATAAAATAACAAATCTCTGGTTTATTCCAAACCTAAGGGCCCGATACAATACCAAAACAATAGTTTATTTGATTTTGACTGTAGTTACTTCACGGCCCAATCCACTATGCTTTATGAGTTCTTGTATCAAAACAATAGTCAAGAAATAGATGTTAAAGAATAACCTACTGATGGGAAACTCTCATAAATGATAGCTGAAAGACTTAACACTAAAGAGAGAACAACTCAAACAAACTTTGAAAAATGAAAACTTTAATTCATCAAAAGCTGCATTTACAATTTGCATGGCTCTCTGGCTGCCGCCAGAGAGCCTCTCTTTTCTCAATCTTTTGCTCTCTCTCCTTGCTACTATCCCATCCACACTTTACTCTCCTTGCTATTGATCTCTTTATCGAGATTCTTGGGTGTAGTTATCCAAACCATTTTCTTCCCCATGATTACATAATGTTGTCTAATAATAGACAATTTTAGACAGTTTCACAAAACCGTCTATCTACTCGATGACAATTTTATTATGCTTGTTGGTTACAAATGTCATGTAATCCATTCTAAATGCAATTTTAATCTATTTAACCATTCTTTAAACATGGTATCACAAAATTCAAGATGACTGAAACATTACAATATCACAAAACTCATCATAATGTTCAAGGGTTGAGATGCTCCCACGTCAGTTAACATGATCGACAACTGTCTAGCATGTCATACACATGCAAGATGATTGAATTGATCAGGATCGTCTGCACCACTTCAAAAAACTTAAATTTGTAAACTTTTAGCAGTGTGAACGCGACTGCAAAGCTATTAATTAACTCGCCAGCAACCGGAGTTAGGTTCACAGTTTAAGAGACAGGAATGATGACCCCTGCAACATCAGTTAATTACACCAGTTGAATGCATATTTATGTGCTTTCAGCTGGGTTGGATGCATGATTGACGCTCAGGACTGGCAAAGGAATAATTATGTGTGCTTGGGATTGGTGGGGAGAAAATTCCCTTGAATTGGTCGGGAGAAAATTTTAGGCGGACGACTTTTGGTATTATGCCCCACTGCCAAGGGCATTGTAGTTGAAGGTTGCCCTGCATTTTCTTGATTGAACAAAATATTCACACGTGTATATGGTAGAGATTTCATTCAGTTCTTGAAATTATTATGTATTATTATCTGTTATTATGAAGTATAAAAGAGTGTGCTATTAGTATCTATTTTCTTTGATGCCTCTGTAATATGCAGATTGATAGGAAGGATTTTTTTTATTTGGTGTGATTGCTCCACTTGTGGTTTGGCTTGTTCACCAAGTATACTAGATTACTCATAGTGAAGGTGACGTTGGTTCTCCTAAATTATAGCAAAAGATCAAAGGAATTCTTCTCCAATTTGAGCGATCCAGTGGTAAGATGATATTCTAGTGCAAATTATTTTCCTCGTGTACGAGGAGGTGTGAGATTTGTGGGTATCGATCGTAGTGGTGCTCTACCTCCACCAATACCATTGCAACTCAACCACCAAACAATATTTGCAGGCCCACGTGAAGCAAACAGGTCTTGTCCACCACACTCACTATCGGGTTTCACAATGAGACAGTGCAAATTCCGATGAACTCCTCGCATCGCTCTCACTATCAGGTTTCGCAGTGAGATAGTTAAAATTCTGAAAAACTCCTAGCATCACACTCACTATCGGGTTTCACAGTGAGACAGTGCAAATTCTGACAAACTCCTTGCACCACGCTCACTATCGGGTTTCACAGTGAGACAGTGCAAATTCTGACAAACTCCTAGCATCACGCTCACTATCGGATTTCGCAGTGAGACAGTGCAAATTATGACAAACTCCTCGCACCATGCTCACTATCGGGTTTTATAGTGAGATAGTGCAAATTCTGACAAACTCGATAGTGCAAATTCAGACAAACTCCATTTTCCCTCTATCACTTAAAACACATCGCCATCCTTTGTTGCCTGGAAAAGAATTGATGATAAAACATCACAGCTGTCTTTATGGTTGATCAGTCGGAACCCTTGGTCACGTAGAATCCCCTCAAAATGCTTACAATCACCTTTAAAATTATGGATTAAAGATCTTATTTCGCAGAATTAATTTTAAATATTGGTCGATAATCGAAGAAGAACACGAAAGAAGTAAATCAATGAAGACTAAAAATAAAACGTATCTTAATGAAGTCACGATGACAGATTTGTTGGGATTGATTTATTTTTTATGGGTTGAATAATAGTTTTATATTTATTTTTCGCTTCCAATCGAATATGTTCTTGCCTCGCGCCATTATCGTGTTTATTGTTCTCATTAAATAGTGTTACATGTTATTGTAGAAATAATATTTGATATTTAATATTAAATCTATTCTGATGTCAGATTACTAAGTTAAGGTTCGATAAAGTAAAGTATAATGATGGGAATTTTGAAATAGAATACTGATTTTACAAGATAGGATTTTATAGGAAAAAGTTAATAAAAAATTACCGAAGTAAATGGCGGTGGGTTTGAATTCACACTTCTAGTTGGATTGGACAATTATGTGTTACATATAAATTGGTTATCATTTCCTTTTTTAAACTTTTAATGATTTAAATGGACCCTACTTAATGTTAAGCTTGGTGTAATTTTTCATAGTGGAGTAATAAGGATATTATTCTTATAATCAAATAATAATAATAAGATATTGTACTATTATATATTTAAAAATAGATTACAATAGAGATAAAAATAATGTAATATTTTTTAATGTTTTTTTATATAAATAAATAATAATTATATAATTAAAATTAACCACACTTCAAACATATAAGTCAAAGAAGAAAACAACTTCACATATATTCTGGGTACAAATTGCATACCAAGTTGCAATTACTAGTATATATCCTTTCTCTATGAAGCGGAAATCCTACTTAAAATAATTTTTCCCTCGTGAAATATTTATGCATTTTAACTCAGTTTTAAAAAACCCCAATTGTACAAATAGTCACTAACTTTAATATAGAATTGTTCACTTGGATTTAAAACAAAAGGAAGCATAGAACTTCAATCTGTGAAAAGAAAAGAAAAACGTAATTTGGTACATTACATAAAGAAAATCTAGAACAAAATTCTTTCCCTGCTTGCATAGTTCACAATTTGACATTGAAAGCATCATTAATCTTTCTCATGGAATAGTTAACTGCTCGCAAAAATGGTTTAAGAGACTTATACATGTTCTATTATTGGTGATGGCATTTTCTGTTTTCCCTTCCGGTTTAATGCGTTCTCCTCCTCTCTAATCAATATTTATTTTCAGAAATATTTCTTAAATACTTTTACTAATTTGGAATTATTTTTAATTACAAGGAGCCCATGGTATATGATTTCTGAAATCTATAGACAAAAGCAAGGGAACATTTTTTTTTCTAATATTATAGAACAAAGAGGAAAACAGGTTCGCACCTCTCTAAGTTAAACACGGTCAGTCAAAAACAAAAAGGAAAATATAATCATCACCCAGTCATTCTCAAGCACTCAAAAAGAACATTTTTTCCTCTCCCGATTTTAAGAACAGCCGCCATTGAGCACTGAATTGTTAACTAACCATAACCTCTGAAACTTCAAACAATCTCAAGAAAATTTCAAAAGATTCAAGCGAAAGATTTTCTATTGAAAATATCTCTACTAGTTAACGAAATTGTTGTACACATATACCAAAGAAAAGAGAAATAATAATAAGGGAGAACCTGTCTTGCAATTTTCTTTCCGATCCACAATCCTCTGTGAAATTATTGTCCTTGTTCTCTATAACTACCTCCAGATTCCCAATTTCTTTCTTAAAACTCTCAAACCACCTCTTTCATGTTCATTAAATAGGGTCTCAAAATAGTTTCAAATGAATACCCGATATTCTCCGGTAGAATCATTACATTAAGCTACAAATGTAAAAGCACATACAAAGTTGTGGATTTGATTGCATGGAAAACTATCAATGATAATGTCGCTTCCATCCACCTTTGTATCCATAAATCTAATGTGAACAAAGCGAAGTGAAAGGTGGTAGCTAAAATAAAGTTTTTTTATGAATAGAGGTCTTTTCATTAATATTAAAGTACAATATTCATAAAAAAAGGGTTTGAATTGTAAATTAGTTTTATTTATAATTAGTGTTAATAATGTAGGCCAAATAATTAGTTATTGAGTACGAGATATTTTTCATAACAAGCATATAATTGAAAAGATTACAAAAGTGCCAATAAAACTTGATATGTTTTACAGAGAATTTCGTGTATAAGACTTAAACTAACTCAACCAATCAAATTATAGAAAAATGACTTTAAATAAATTTTGTAAGTGTTTGACAACTTTTATGTAGAGTAGGGTTTCAAAATAGACAATAGAAAGTGAATATAACATTGGCTTGGAAAAGAGAGTTCTTGTTAAATAATTTTATTTTGTATGATTTGTAATTGATGCGGATACTAGAATGAACAGTAAGGAAAATATAATAGAAGTTTCTTGAACATTTTAACGTAATATGATAATTTGTCAATAGGCCTTTGGTCTGCTGGTGAAATTGTTTGGTTCTAAATGAGCCCACCAGATATCGTGCCCGCAGCGTTTGGTGGAATGGATACCCCTAAGTACATGACTCTTAATCGAAAAGATTTTCTAAACCTTCAACAAAAAAAATAACAATCTAAAAAGTACAAATATAATTTTCATTAAATTTCAAAAATAAAATTTACATTCTGATGTCACCAAATTTTCAAAACTTGATATAAAATAAAATTAAAAGTATGATCACATATCTTTTCAAAGTCCATATATATGATTACTTGTTATAAGCAATTAAAAATAGTCTTTCTATTAAAGAATAGATATTCCATAGTCAAAAGAATATAATGATAGAAGAAGAAAGCCACGCATATAAGAATCACTTTATTAAATGGGCAAACCATAATAATTCAATGGTAATGTTGCCAATCTTGTCCATTTCAATACACCTATATCTAAATTTTCTCAAATACTTTTGACTAAATAGATCGACTATAAACAGAAAATTGTAACGCGAAACAATGACCCAAAAGGCTGCTCAATTTACAGACTTTGAAGAGACGATATGACGTCCAACTTCCATGTGTACTGAGATTCTTTCCCTGTAAACACACGAAGAGTTCTGTACTACCATAAAAATGAGAAAACCCTAAATAATACTGTAAAAATCCTTCAAACAGTATTGTGTGGAGCATTTGATCTTTAGAAAAAATTTTGTCTTGTATAAATCTTCAACGAAGTGCTTTCCCGCACTGGGAATAAAATGACTTGAATAGAATCATATCCGAGTTTCATGTATCACTTTTTCCTTTTTGAAAATGAGATTCATATTTATATTTACTAAAAGAACGATCAAAAGACTTATAGTTTCTAATAAGAGAAGACAATCTATATTAGTTTAGTTTCCCTTTATAACAACTTTATAGACTGATATTTAGTTCGTGTGTGCTTGTATTAGCTTGTATTTCGTTTGCCTTATATTGCTAATGTGAAGGTACAAAAATGCGAAGACACTTTATATTTCAAACAAAAAAATGTGGTACTAAAAATGTGAAGGTACTTTATATTTTTTCAAAAAGTACATTAAAAATGGGAACTAATTGACATTGGCTAATAATTAAAAATAATGTCAATCATCAATGTAGTATTTGGTAAAGGAGATTGCAACAAAGTTAGGATTATTTATAGATATTTTTGAATGATGTTTATAATTTATTTATAAAATATTGTTTTAGAAAATAAATTTGATTTTTCTAGTGTCAAATGAATTAGAATTCTATATATAGGAGAAATCAAAGTAGGAAAACAAGGATTAGAATCTAGAATCAATTTAAGACTTAGGCAAAGGATATGTTTCTAATATGGTTCATGGATGATTTATAATCAAATTTATTGTGTAGGAATGGTTCTTTTATTTTTATTTTTGAATATGTATAAATAAAAATACCTAATGCCAGTTGGGTTCCCCTTTCTGAACCTCACTTTTCATTCATTAATTTTAGATATTGAGGCTTGGCCAAGTAGATTTATTTGTTGTAAGAGAAATGCATACAAATTTATGAGCTTGAGAGCATGGCATTGTGCTTCTTTTAAATCTTTATTTATTTTTAACAATCCTTTTATAATAAATCAACTCCTAGGCCCAAAGATGACAAGCACCTATAGAGTGTGCATGGGGGGGAGAGGGTTGAATTAGTTGTACAACACTTTAAAAGTTTAACACACTTAACCCAATTAATAATCTGAAAGATACATAGTAATGCAAGATCCACAACACATAACACAAAACACCTGATTTGTTCTTGAGGAAATCTAATTAAGGGAAAACCCTAGTGGGAGTCAAACCCACTAGATAGATGTACATTGCTAAAAGTATTGTGCGTTTAAGAGAAAATACAAACAAAAGAGGAATGCACATGCATTGACAGACCCACTTCTTAGAGCACACTACTCAAAATATAATACAATGATATGGTCCTCAGTCGTGTTACCCGGTCAATCTAAAATTACAATTCACAAAGGTGGACAAATTGTCCAATACAACTGAACTGAATCATAACATTAGAAATGCCAATATAGTTCCATTGAAGTATAATTTCTAACTCAATCGTAGAAGACAAACATCCTCTTCTAATTCTTTTATCTTCCCACACTTCAGAATGAGGAATGATTTCCTATTTATACATATTACAATGAATAGTCCATAAGAAGGTCGGCTAAGACCTATAAGAATAAATGATATAAATATTATACTCAAACTACAATGCAATCCAAATCACGTTCGCAAATAATTTGATAGGATCTAAAACTTCATCCTCAAACACACAACAACTTTGCCAAATCTGTACCAAAAATCGTAACATGTTACTTCACCAAGTCAGCTAGGACCTAAATGAAGAAATACCAACATGCTAGAAGGTCACCAAATGTGATCACCTCAATCAATGCAAACCATCAACATGGTTATAACATGATCCAAGAATTCCATCAAGAAGAAAGACTAGCTTCTCGAACCTTCTCATAAACTAAATCTCAAAATCTAAACTCATGTTTGTACTAGTCATAGACAATACTAAACACTGAGCTTTGTCACACTAAAATGATAACTTGTTGAACTCTAAATCATTAACAACACTAGTTGAGGAAACAAAAATGAATCCCAACATTAGCACCATCTCAACACCAACTAAATCAACCAATACGATCTAAACTGAGGTAGATTGACACTTCTTGAACGACTGGAACACTGAATTAGAAGTAACTGATAAATCAATCATAATTTACTTCAACTATTATGGAAACTTATGTAGGTTGACTAGAATCAAGTATGAACATATCTGAAACATCATCTAGAATCATAACAAAATATCCTCAACATATCACTCGAACAACTGAAATCATCTTCTCTAAGAAACTAAGAACAATGTCTGCAACAGGAATAGTACATGTTGACACCAATGATAAAAACACTAATGTTGGCACACATAAAAAAATGTCTAATCAACAATCTCTTTCATGCTCAACAATATCCCTCTTTGGCATTGGTGGAAACATATGAAGTGAAAAACTGATCAATGCACAAAGACATTAATATTTCCACCTAATCACTCTAGAAATATATCCACCTGATCACTCTAAAAACATATATACCTAATCACTTTGAATATCTATCTTTAAACCACTCAACACAATCTCTTCCTAGCATAATCTTTCCTAATTTTCCTTTTTTTCACACAATATCTCCCCCTTTGACATCAATGGGAAATGGATAAAGATATCAAAAGCACTAAACTCACCTCAAAAGCCATAATAAGTAATTGTTTCACACTATCCTATTCACAAGACTGCTCCTGCTAAGGAGAAGTTCTCAAAATTATCAATCTAGGGAATTATATTATGATAAATTTCTGGACCAATATAATCCTTAGCATCATTAGCTCTGATCATGAGGGGTTATAACCCCAAGATTATCTCGAAGGTACTCAAATGTATCCTATGACAAAGATTTGTAAAGATATTAGCAATTTTTTCCTTAGTAGATACATACTCCAATTTTACTTCATTAAATTCACTAACTTTATCCCTCAAGAAATGATATCTGATAGAAATATTATTTTTCTTTGAATATTACACATGATTCTTTGAAATATTTATAGCACTAGATTTATCACAATAAATAACAATAGGTTCATCAATGTTTATACTTGAATCCTTCAATATTTTATTCGTCGAAACAACTTGAGTGTAATTACTAGTGTTGGTTCTCAAATCAACAAATTGGAAATCCTATGAGCTTGCCTAACTCAATGCTTGGTATTCCCAACTAAATTTTCCAAAGAATGGGAATAATTGATTATGATCCTCTTCCATTGTACTTTAGGTTCTGCAAGACCAAGATAGGTGTACCTATTCCTTAACCCAAACTCTAGGCTTAAAGATTTTTATAGAAGATTTTTAACTCCACTTTGAATGAGAGTGATCTCCCAAGATAGAAATTGGGTCTTCATGGAGATCAAAATATATTTTATACAATTTATAAATTAGCAAAATTATATCTTACTAGTTGTTGGCATAATACATTATAACAGGTATTTTGTAACTATCCAACTACATGACAATTAGTAACCGTAACCATCCAACATTGTATAAAACTCCTTAATATTATCAAATAAACATTGAATGCTTATCTTCTATTTGCTTCATATGGTATCAGAGCATACAACAATAAGGTAGGATCACCCAATCCACTCAATCCATCGAAGGTGAGGGACTAATGAATGGTTGATTGCTTGTGTAACCGGTAAGCTCTCTATGGTAGGGAAATAATGTGAAAGAGGAAGTCAGTTGGGCATGTGAATGCATCATGAAACTTTCACGCAAATATAGGTGGCAGGTGTAAAAGCCAACGTACATACACAGAAACCGTGGAAACAAGTTCTATTGTCTGTGGTAGCCAAATGTACAGAGAAAGGAGCGTTGTCTGGGCCTATTTTTTTCCCTCTTCTGGGAGGTCTTCAATCCCTTATACATCTTCTTCCTGAATGAAATGATTCCCTTTTTACTTCAATCTTACTGTGGGCTTGTACTTCAATCTTGATCTGTGTCTCTCCTTGTGCTTCAATCTAGATCAGTGGTTGGTGGTAAGAAAAATGAGTTCCTAGTGTGTCTTACAGATGCATCCCCTTCTTTGCACCTAGTGCAGTATCAATGAATTCTTATTTTGTTTAAAGTCTAACTGCATTCAGTGAAGGATGATTCACAATCTTGAAACAGTTCGGCCATATTTTGAACCCCTCTATTTGGCATGGTTACATGTTTTGGGATGTTTTCACACCATTGATGCCCTTAATTATCTAGTTTGTTGTCTTGACAAGAGCAATTAAAATGTAATCTTCCATTCATGACAATGTTCTTCGATTTAGTGACCTATGCTGGTATGTTAGTTATCAAATTTCATTTTGAAGAGTGACTGCAAATAAAGTCATAAGGTCAAGGTTCTTGAAGGCAAACGACTTTTGCATTTCTTGATAAAAATGTGTTATGTTTTAAGGGCTTATTGTATTCCATTTTTTAAAAAGGTGTTTCAATGTTGAAAGGAGAAATATTTTGGAAGGATTAATTTGGACATATTAATTAGTTGAACCTGACATTCTATTGTGCTATGAGCTTAAAAAATGGAGTCAAGAATCTTCTTCATGTTGATTGGGCCTTCAGAGGTTGTAGTGCTCCCTTGGATGCCAGTATTGAAGACTAAAATGTAACAAGGTCAATTTGGAGGTTGGCGGCATTGGAGGATGGAGGAACTGCCATCATCTCAAGTTAGCTTCTCGCTTTGTGATGGTGTTCTGTATGAGAAGCATTTTTGGCTTTCTTCTTTTGTTTTTGTTTTGCTTTCTAATGTTGATAGATTTGAATAATGCATTTTTGTAGAGACTCATTTTGGAGATAGGTTTAAGATTTGGTAGTGTGCTCAATATGGATTGTCGTCAAAGGAGCTTTAGAGTATATGATTGAGAATTATACCCTTTTGCGGTCACCAAACAATGATAGATATCTATCGCATCTCTTAGGGATAATTGTTGAATAATTCAAGACTGTGATTCAAGAGTTCGGGACTGGGAGCTTAAGAACACAACTCAAAGCTACACCTTTCTGAGGGTCACAAGACAGCTTGATGGAGCCTTTCATGATTCAGGATTTGCAACTTCCAAAAGAAGATTTTCTCAATATATGTATTCATATTATGTAATTAGCATGTTTTGTTATGTAAGCCTTGAGGGGGGATCCCTAGGGAAAATAGTTTTTGATATGTTTAGGATCAATGTATTAAGGGGGGGAATGTTGGCATAATACATTATAACAGGTATTTTGTAATTGTCCAACTACATGACAGTTAGTAACCCTAACCATCCAACATTGTATAAAACTCCTTAATATTATCGAATAAACATTGAATGCTTATCTTCTATTTGCTTCACTAGTTGTACTTGGATTATTTTGAATACTTTTATGAATTGTTTTATGTAAATTAAAAATTGTTCCTACTTTCTATTTGTAATCCTTCGAATAATGTCTTTTAAAAGATGATAGAACAATGCCTTCTTCAATTGGGCTATAGAGACAGTTTCTTCTTAATCCTACATACAACTTATGTGAGACGAGAAATGTTCCTATCAATTGCTTCCTTTTGATGCTTTTAATTACTGTATTATTCCACAATTAGTCTTATTGATTTTAACAAAAACTTAATGAGACCAATTAGATAGAGATAATAATGCCTATTAAATCTAATGATAAAATTTGCAGAATAGTATAAATAGTCTCCACATACAAAGATTGTGATAAGATTCACTTTTGAAAAGTGAACTCACAAAGGATTGACTAATCCAAGACAATCTGATCCAAAAATTCAAATTGAAAGAATTTGCTGGTATTTATTATGAATCAAAAGTCTTCATTGTTTACAAAAATAACTTGCACAAATATAGTGTATGTAAATAGTATTACATGATCCTATTCCATTTATTAAAAAATAATCTCCTATATATAGTAGGATATTTCGTACGAATGAAGAGACACATCTCTTCCTAGCCAGTCTTAATTATTTTGTGGAAAGAAAACAATTGAGTAATAATAACTAATATTTAAAAAATTAATTATCCCTGATTAGGGTCCATTTACTATCTGATAGAGATTTGTATCTCTGATCATTAGTATAAGTTATACTGCTTCACCAATCAATTTTCAGTGTGACCTTCATTCTATGATTCCACAACACAAAGCTATATCGATGAAGTCATAAGTATGACAATCCGCTTGATATACTAACTGTCCATAGGTTCCACTCTTTAGAGTTTGGGAATCTCACTATCACGCTTCCATTCTCAATCACTTTAGTGCCTTCAAAACAAATAATACTTCATGTTACTTATCCTTGAATTTTTTTGAAATACTGCCTTATTCAATTAATCCAGCCTTGGATTTTGATGTTCCCGCTCAAACTTCACTTGTTCAATCATACCTTGACTACCGCATGATAGCCTCTAGTTGGTTCGTTAGCCCACTTGTACACCACCTAGACACCATGTCAACTCTACCTCCACATCCTTCCACATCATCACTTAGTAGTTGGCCATGTGGCATCCTATCACGATCCTATGGTTATTCTCTTTCTTTGTCATCCCAGACCATGGGATCACGAGTGTCTGACACTTGTCACTATACCACATAGGACCCATCACTCATCGTCACCAACTAATTTTCCATGTGTCATGATTCTATGGTTATTTTTAATCCTCTAGCCTTTATTTCACAGGATCACAGGTATTCACTATTTGTCACCCCCGAGCCATCCAACTCAACTCTTGGTTGTAAACAAGTTTCATTCTTTAGAGATTGATAATTGCATTTCCTTCCTATATTTTATGATGGACGGTGTCTCACTTCCAAAGCTTCTTTTCAGAACTTTTGGATTTATACTACTTTGCTTCCAATTCTTATTAGCTACATCTTGTGCATCAATTATCCACACATAGTGTATCCATTGAAGCCCAAAATTGTTACCAATTTGTTTGATTTCTGATTATTTTTCCTTCATACAACTATAACTTTGAAATATGTGTGCCAAAGTCTTCTCTTCAAAATTTTCAGATTCATACTACCTTGCTGCTATTTATGATCATTGGCACTGGGCCTGAACCTTTTCCTTCTGAATTTAAGGATTTACACTACCCTACTTCCAATATTGATTATTAGCACCCTGAGCACCAACCTTTTCTTCGGAATTTTGGGATTACCTTACACCACTATGTCAAATTTCTAATGATTTTTCTTCCGCTATCTTCTTCGACATAACTTTGTCCTTGAAATGTGTGGGGCCCATCCATCCCTTTATAATTTCTAGAATCACACTACTTCACTTTCATTCCTGATCACTACGACCCTAAGTGAATAAGGATTCAAACTCTAATCGTCTAAAGGCATGCCGATGTATTCATCAGGAATCAGAGGTGCCTGATACATATCCTGATTTTATTTAGACTTCGAATAACTTATGTATCACTTTTCTTTGGGCTAGGTTAATCAATGTAGTATGCTACTTAAATCATCAAGTGAAGTTACCCCACCATTTTTTGATGAACCTCATCCATCATTACTCAACCATATTTACTTATTTGAAGTTCCATATTATTCAATGCTTATGATGAATGTGTCCAGCCATATACTTCCTTTTTTGAATGCCTCCATCAATCGATACAACACTTCTAACTCTTATTCAAAACTTCATTTTGTTTGATATTGTATACTGGACCCCACAAGAAATTCCTCAAAGTTATGACTTGAAATGTCAAATAAATATCTTCACGCTGCCATCCATTTTTTCTTACTTGATCACCCACTTTGTTTGATATTTTGTTTCTTCCAATATTTTATTTAATATTTTTTACATTAGGAAAATGTTCATATCACCAACCCCTCTATTGAATTATTCAAAATTCAATCTTGTTTCTCTTAGTGTTGCTATCAGGTTTACTTATGCCACTTTGTTTCAGTGGTATAGCATTGGTTTTTTGTGTGGGTAATTCATGGGAAAAGATAGTTATGTGTAGGTTATTCTCATTATGTAGATCCCAAAGTTTTATAAAAATTTTGAGCTACATCAACTAGCAGTAGCAACATACTCAACTTCAACAGTAGACAAGGAAATACATCTTGTTTTTTACTAGCCCAAGAGATTAGTCTCTTACCAAAAAAGAGTGCACCACCTTTTGTACTTTTCCCATCATCCACATTACCTACCCAATCAACATCTATATATGCATAAAACATGAATTCATTATCTCTATCATACCATGAGCCATAATCAATTATTCCCTTCAATTATTTGAATATTCTCTTAATAGAAACATGTGATTTTTTCATATTTTCTTGAAATATTGCCACAACAAAAAAAACATTCATTATATCAAGTCTAGTATAAGTCAAGTATATCGTGTTTGATTTGCGAAAAAAGATTCATCATCCTTAGTCAATTTACATATTAACCTTAGGAATCCCCACCGGTTCTGAATCTTCCTTACCAAATTTCTTCAAAAATTCTCTGACATACTTGGATTGTGTAATAAAAATTCTCTATCCAACTATATAATTTTTAATTTAAAAAATAATTTCATCTCACCTATAATAGACATCTCATTTTTTTGCATTTCATCATAAAACTTCTACTCAATTCATCATTACCACCAAATATGATATCATCAACAAAGACTTCAACAATCAAGATATTATCATCAACTATTTTGAAATATAAGTTACTATTAGAAATACCTTTACTAAATCTAATATTTGTCAAGTATTTGTCCAATTTGGTATATTAGGCTCTAGGAGCTTATTTCAATCCATACATTTCTTTCTATAATTTATAAACCACATCTCCTTCCCTGGTTAATGGAAATCCATCAGTCTTCTTAATGTAAATATCTTTCTCTAACTTACCATTAAAGAATGCAAACATAAGATCCATCTAATTAACTTTAAAATTTATGTAAGCTGCATATGTAAGAAGTAATCTAACAACTTAAAGTCTAGCTATAGGGGAAACATTCTCTTTAAAATAAATACCTTCTATCTTGGAATACCCTTTCCGTACCAATCTAGCTTTTTTCTAAATCACGTTACCATCTTCATTCAACTTGTTTTTGAATGCCCATTTAATTTTGATCGTATTCTTGTGCATGGGTTTAGGAACAAGAATTCAGGTCTTTTTCTTCTCAATTTCATCAAGCTCTTATTTCATCTCTATTACCCAAATTTTATCATTACATGCTTCATTTATATCTTTAGCTTCAAATTCAGCTAACAAACACATTTAATCTCTATTGATTCTTCCTCTAGCTTGAATACCTCTATTCTTATCACCAAAAATAGCATATTTAGAATGATTAATCCTTAGATATTATGGAGTCTTTAGAGTAGGCTTAGTAGAGAATCCTTCTCTATCAACATCCTCATCATTTTGTTCTTCTGGACCATTCTGATTCAGATTTTGATTCTACACTTACATAATTTGATTGTCCTCTTCAACTATGTCATAGCTACAAGTTCTTTTGGATCTCTGCACATTTTCATCTACTATGAAATTTGCATTTTCAAGAATCTTCTTCAGTCTAAGGTTATAAAATTTTAATGCTTTTATCTTAGTATAATATCCAATAAATATCCCTTCATCACTTCTAGGATCAAATTTTCCAATATCCTCATCTCCCTTAATATAACATTTTCTTCCAAAAATTATAAAATACTTCACTATAGGAACATGACCATAAAAAAGTTCATAAGGAGTCTTACCAGTTCCTTTCTTTATCTACACCTAGATCAAAGTGTATACTAAAGTGCTCATTTCTTCTCTCTAGTAGATCTGCAAAAGCATTCCTTCAATCATCATGGTTCTAGTTGTATCCAGAATAGTTCTATTCCTTCACTCTACAACACCGTTCTACTTTAGGATTCACATAGAATAAATCTACCTCCTTATCCTATTTTATTTATAAAAAACATAAAACTCACTAGATGTGAATTTTCCACCTCTATCTGATCTTGATAACTTCAATCTCTTTCCTAATTTTGTCTCAATCATCATCTTGAATATCTGAAAATTCTAAAAGGATTATGATTTCTACCTTAAAAATGCGACCCACATCATTCTTGAATAACCATTAATAAATAGCATGAAGTATCTATATCCATAATACTTCTTGTCTAAGTAGGACCACACAAGTCTGTATGCACCAAATCTAGCAATCCTAAGGATTACTTTATATATTTCTTAAAAAAATATATCTTTCTCCTGAGGATTCCTTTACAGATGTTGTAAGATAAAATTTTACACAATTAACTTTCCTTTTGTTATGAAAGAGTTATGCCTCTTTTGTTAGGATTATCCATGCATTATTTCTTAAAGGATATCTCCTTGATGTTTAGGGTGGGTATACCTATTCTTATTTTCCTTAAGATATCATTATAGATTTATGTTTCAATCTTAAGGAGTGGGGTTATATGCAAATTCCTTATGTACTAGGGTGAACCCACAATAGTGGGTTACACTTTTTTGCCTAAACGGACACTGAACTCTACATTTTGAAAAAAAAAAAAAATTTAGATGCATATTGTCGTTAAATCGTTTGAAATCAAAAGATGAAGTAAATTAGAGTCTTTTAGGATTTTTTGTCTAGATTCTAAATATATTTTTTTTTTTAATTTTTGAATTGATTTTAATGGTTTTTTCTTTCTCCCACGAAAACTAGTATGTTGCTGAAAATGTCATTTTCAAAGAATTACATTGTTTTCATAGAGCATAACTTTTTTCCTAAAATAGATATGAATGTGATTCTTTTGAATTTAGTTTTTTAACATCCATATGGAGGGCATGCAATTGTTTTGATGATATTATCATTATTATTTCATATTTTATTAATGTTTGAAGTTGACTAAACCATAATTTTGACATACCTTGACTACATAGCTTATAACTTGTCGTGTATTTGTCTAATTTCATTTTTATTTTTTTTGATAGAAAGATAACTTCAATACCTAGGGCATAGATATTTTTTAGAAATTTTTTTCTCTCATTTACTATTTTTCCCTAAGTGTCAAACATAGAGGTAGACATACGGTGAAATATCCATGTTTAGTAAAACTAAAAATACAAATTCATAATAAAATTAATATATATTAATATTATAATCATTGGAAAGATTTTTCTCACTAGTACCTTACTACATAGATAGTTTTGTCAAATGGATTCATTTGATTTTCCAAAAGATAAATTCGAAGTGATTTTTTGTCAGCATTTTAATAGGTGCAAAGGAGACTCCATTATAGGTATGAATGAGGAGTATAGATGTTATATCAATGTTTTTTTTATCTAAGAGGCTTTGAGCTAACCATTTGTAATGAAATCCTTCAAATGGAACCTCTCAAGGCTTAAATCATCATATTTTATAAAAAAATTGTTATTTCAGCAAAAATCAGCATCTCTAAAAAAGTGTAACCCACTATTGTGGGGTCACCCACTATATAGCAGATTCCTAAATCCTTTGATGGCCCCATGCATCCATTTATGTCTTTATGCATTATTTTCCCCATGTGCATTTTTTTATGGCCATGTTCTTTTTATTATGCCCCTACGCATTAGTTTATACCCCTATGCAATTATTTAGCATATTTATTAAGGTGACTTGATGCTTTCCTTTATATTATCATTTTATGCCTCTATGCATTATTTTACAGCTTTCCTTAGAGACAATCATTTCCTTGGATCTTTGATACTAGGTAGTGTATTGCCTTTGGAGATAATGCTTTCCTTGGGATGAACCTCTTTTGGAAGATTTCATTGTAAACAATTCCTTATTCGATTATCCTTGGATGGGTTTACTAGCATTACACAACTTGCCACACTATCAATTCCATCTTTGCACCAATATCTCTTTTAGATGAATGAACTAGCATAATAGATCTTTCTAGACCATTTTCTACTATTTCTCTCATGGATCAACTTGTATTATGCAACTTGATAGAGTTTTTCATCAATGGTTTCATTTTAATCTCTTCCATGATCTTATATCTAAGCTAGTTGGATGGATTATAGAATCTTGTCATATGCTTTGTGTGTTCTCTTTCTCTTCCTATGGGACTACAAGAGCTCTTGTAGTAGAATTTTAAGCATGACACTATCAGTTGAGGTATTTGGTTCATCAAGATCTCTTCAAATAGTTGATTGGGAGCCCTTATTTTTGGTACTAATCCTTTTGTGATGAGTCTTTTATCATTTATCTTTTGGTGTTTATATTTTATTTTTTGAGGACCAATTTTTTTTACAATATTAAATAAAAATATATTCTTCAAGATTTATATGCAAAAGTCTATTTTTTAATAGAATTTAAACACATTTATCATTATCAATAATAATAGAAAAAATAATCCAACATATTTTATATTATATGTACCATCCTAAAAAGTAAGCACTTAATTTGTGTACATTTTGGGCCTACTTTGGTGTGTTTCTTATGGTAGGTCCTCATATTGCACGTTAAATGTATACATAATTCAAATATAGATCCTCCTCCTTCGAAGTCTAGGTTGGCTCTAATTTCTATGTGTGTTTTCCCTTTCTCCATCTATTCATAATAAATTTCCCTCCTAGGTCCTTTTACATGTATTTTACATTTCATGATTTTTCTTGATTTTCAGACATACTAAGTCTTTCAGATCCCCCTCCTAGCACACAACCCTAGGTCCCAAGATAACTTTATAAAAAATCTTCCTAGACTAGGCTAACTTAGGTTGGCCTTTTCCTAGGGCTTTTTTTTGGGTTTGCTCCAGGTCTGATGTAGGGTTGTTTCTCCTAGGTGTTTAATCAAGTCTAGCCTTGAGAAATCTAAGCCCTACTACGTGTATAAAAGGAGGCCTCTTCCTCTAATTTTTACATCTATTATTACAATCTAATATTTATGTGAGCATTATAAAGAAATCTATTGTGCATTCAAGATTCGAGACAAGAAAGCAAGCATCCATTGAAGTCATTCACTATCAAGAATTCCACCATTCAAGTTCATTCATGCATTTAAAGAATTTCTTTCCATAGATCTAGCTCTTTTCCTCATTGGAGGCCAAGAAAAGGATTTTCACATCAAGGAGATCTAAATTCATCCATCAAGTCTTCCTCTGCTCCCTCCTCAACATTGAGGCAAATTAAAAAATCTACTAGATGAGGTTTTATCTTACATGATTTCCTTTTGGTTTTTTTTTTTTGAGTCAAAGCTTGCATCAACATACTTCATCATATTCTAAGGATAATTGCATCTACATGGTATGATATATTTCATTGGTTATATCTACAGTCTTTGTTACATGACAACATTCTTTGAATTACATTTATTTCATTTCAAGGTTAATTCCTATACAGGGGCTTGACCAAGACAAGCCCCTTCTCATTATAATTTCACCTTCTTTTTTGTGTGCAGGAACAAGTGGCATCATTTCAGATCTATATTTTGAGATTTTTTGAAGCAATGAAATATCCTCCATAGGTTTTATCAATTTTTGGTTGTCTAGGACGAGGCCGAATTGTGTCACCATCATCATAGGAATCTGCAAATTTCATAGTCGAATGATACAGGAACCAGAGTTCCTAAACCAAAATAGTCTCTAATCCTAACAACTCTATGAAAGTGAAACTTCGATCTAAAGTTCACTTGTTCTCTCCTAGTTTCAAGGTAAGTTCATTTATCTTATTGCATTTACTTTACAGAATCATTTATCTATTTGGCATAGATCAGTCACATCTTTATCATAAGAAATCCACAAAACCCCACATTGTGTAGATCATGAATTTACACCCTTACTCCTTTGGTTGTACATGAATCGAGTTCACTTTGTTAAGGGTTTTGTATTCCAATGTTAATGAAGAATTTGGTGGTCTACCCTTGAACACCATTTTTCATATTATATTATCCATGAGAGAAAATATCTCACCAAATTCTAGTCCCTCCAACTTGTTGTAACCTTTATCCAATAGTTGATCCTTATATAGCTCTAATTTACCATTTATTCTAAGTGTTGTTTTGAATATAAATTTCCAACCAAAGGACTTCCTCCAATTGAATAGCCAAACTAGATCTCAAGTATTACATCCATCCAATTCCTTCAAAAATTTAATTCATCTTTCATGACCTCTAAATAGGCTATAAATCCTCTGGATAGGTGACCTTTGGTGTGGCCTCTTGTTGATAGAAACTCTAATGGATCTGATAAAATATATTATTTTTTTCCTCTCCAAATTATTTTTGTTACTACTAGTTTTAATACATAGACTAAATACTAGTTTCACATTTATTAATTAGAATCTTAGTTTTCTACATTTATCCTATTCCCTTTCACAACTAAAATGTGGTAGTTTTATTCAAAAAATCAAGAAATTAGAATAAAAAATACATAACCTTATCTAATATGTAAAAAACATTTATCAACCTTAAATGTATTTTCTATTTTATATATATGTATCTTCAATATAATTTCTCATTACTATCCATTGATATTTTTTCTTTGAGTGATCCTCCACCTTCATCTTCAAAAGTCCATACTCTATTTCATTGAACTATTTTATTTCTATATGAAATGTTCTAGTCATAATGTATATGAATGACATTTAATCTATATAAACATTGCAAAAGTGACCACACTAAAACAAAAAAAACCTACCAACTGTTGTTGTTTGATAAGATTTAGGGTATGTAATTATTTTAAAATTTTATGTATATATTAGATAAATTCGCAATAGAATATTATCTAATCTTAGATAGATGTAAGTATTTCTTGATAGTTTATCCTCATAATATTATCTTTATATATACTTTATATATATTGATCTCCAAATTAATATAATATCAAATCACTTATTTGATATATATCAATATCAGTATAGTATTTAAATAATCTTCTTATTAACCAATATGTATAGAGGACTTGATATATATATATATATATATATATATATATATATATATATATATATATATATAACTAAGGCTGAATTGTATTATTATTAACCATCAATTTCATCAAATGAATTTGATACAAAATACATATGTTCTTCAAGGATGTCTCACAAAGGGACATACCTCTTCATGAGACATTCTTATTATCAAAGTTTACCAACTTAACAAATTTAATTATCGACATGTTATTGTTTATCAAAGTCAATCCTCATTATCGACTTGTTAATGTTGATCTTTAACATTGAACATTATACTAGCCAATACATATCGACCGTCATTCCATTTAATGTCCAAACATATGTTTAACAGAATCATTGTTAATAATGATACTGTCAACATATGTCGACTGTATCCTTATTAACAATTATTAGTTTGTTACGTTGATAAGAATAAAGTCGATATAAGTATTTTGATGATTATATAAATATGATCATTATTGATAATGATAATCATAGTGATATCATTATCAATAATAATTAATCAATATTATAATTCAGATTCATAGTTGATACCATAATAAACATTAAGTAATATCTTGATATGTTCGATACCATATTTGACTTTTGATAATCAAATCAATAATGTTAAGTTGGTATTGTTATCAACTTTATGAACAATTAAAGTTGATAACAACATTAACTATAATATTGATATTACTTTTACACATATTAGTTATCAAAAATGATAACTATGATAGTTATCAATTATAACTATCATGGCTACGGAAGATTCAAAGGACATGATGGAGATATATGAGGCCTCTCAGCACGACATGAGGGAGGAAAATGGGACGAAGGGGGAGGAAAAAGATAATAATGTGTCAAATGAAAGAGAGGAGATGGTAGGTAAAAATGAGGATTATATTACTAATAATGAGGAGAACCCTGATTTTAGTCAACAAACTAGGAAGATCATCATTGATCTTGACCCCACTAACACAGAGAGTGTTCCTAATATAGGGTGAATTTTTAGACTGCTATTAAAATCTCCGATGATAAAAATACCGGCTTTGAGGGTGATAAGGAAGAAACCCTTTTGAAGGACATAGAGAAAAAAAAAATAGAGAGGAGGATAAATTTGATAGCAAGGAGAAATTAGATGGGGAGGACTATGATATCCTTTGTATAGAAAAAATTATTGCCAATTATCATAATAATATAAGTGTCCTAGCCAGGATAGAGCTAAAAAAGAGGAATCTGTTTCCATGGCCATGGAGGACCTTAATGACAAAGAGGAATTTTCTCTAGGTTTCTTACACACTACCAA
The DNA here is from genome assembly GCA_027943335.1 of Chamaecyparis obtusa. Taxonomy (NCBI): domain Eukaryota; kingdom Viridiplantae; phylum Streptophyta; class Pinopsida; order Cupressales; family Cupressaceae; genus Chamaecyparis; species Chamaecyparis obtusa. Next base: position 977,470 of record BSBK01003296.1, read on the forward strand.
AGATAAAGATCTATTTTATTTTAGGAATGAAAATTGGTGTTTTCAGGATATTTTGAAGCTTAAAACCCGGAACAAAAAGTTGGAAGCCAATTATCAGAGTCTACTAAAAAAATCTCAAAGAAGGGGTAATGATTACGCGATCTGGTTAAACTTCTTTCCAAGATTGAATGCATTGAAAATACTCTTGAGAACCTTTTAAAGTACACTATGGAAAGCATGACATCTTCCACCAGTAATCTCTATGAGCTGGTCAACATGTTGGAAAATAGAGAATGAGAAGAAATGGAGATTAACAAAAACACTAGGAAAGGATCGGGTGGTAGAACCAAAGCAAAGAAGAGTAAGGATACCTCAGCCAGTAAGGAGATTGAAGTTCTCAGGGAGAACCTAAAGTAGATGACTAAGCTGGAGAAGAAGATGGAAGATTCTATCTAGAAGCTGAGAGGATGGTAGTCCTTGTTTTACTTGGCTTCTTTTGTTTTTTTTGATAAACTACTTGGTTTTAGTGCTGGTTGATAGGGTTTTTAATGTCCCACTTAGTTATTTTTATTTCTTTTTACATATACTTTGACTGTTTATTTTTCTTTGTCACTCTTTGGGTTTTGGGTCCCTGTAAAACCTATTTTTTCTTAATTTTCAAAATTATCATGGTTATCAAATATTAATAATTATAGAATGAATCTTAATGAATTCTTTATTTGATTAGATCATCAAATGTATAATCATAATGTATCTAACATATAGTTCTCATTTTGTCTAAAGAATGAGATATCAAATGCTTAATATTAGAATAATCTAACCAAAGCTACAAATATTTACAACACTCAAAAAATGCATGCGCCCCTTTCTAATCAATTCAACTAAAATCTAATAATTTAACATTGAAAATACTATAAACATTATTACTTCTTATTCTATAAAAAAACATTAACATTGATATAACATGAATTCGAATGTAAATAATATAATAGAGATAGAAACATGTGAACCATATGACAACAAATATAGATTGGAAAAACCTTTTGGAAAGAAAAATACTCATTAAATAGAAACCTTTTGTTTAGTTTCCGGTTCATTCAGCCAATGGCAGAAAACCCTACACCATCATCAATAATTCCTTCCAGCTCTGGAATGGATTCTAAAATATGACTAGAAATAGATTCAACATGGCTAGGTTTTTCATTTTTTCAGAATCTCTTTTTCCTTTCATGGTTCAACTACACAACTTTGGGAAGTTGATCTTTCAAAAATTGAAACCAAATTGGCTTACTGATTAACCAAGCCACTCTCCCTTGCTAGGAAATTTTTAATTTGTTTCAAAATTCTTCCACTCACACTTGTTTATTACTCTTCTTGTTGGTCACCATCCTAATCAACTTATAATAAGCTTGAGAAGTTATTTTGTGAATTTTTATGGACTTCAGATATAGAGAAAGATGGTTTCCACAAAGTGTCTTGGGATTATTGCTTATTTCCTAAACACTTAGGTGGTCTTGGCCTCATTTACACTCATAAACATGGACAAGCCTTATGTGTAAAATGGGTTGTTCATTGTGTCTCGGGCAATGAAGCTTGGAAAGTTCCTTTTTGCCACTACATTTCCTCTAGGTTTCCTTTGCATTGTCCAACATGGAAAGAGATTAGCTTCCAAAAAAAATTGATCATGAGAGAAACAGTGCCAATCCATGGCTCATTTGTAGAAGGGTAAAAGTACAAAGTTGTGTCACGTTTCAAGCTAACTTATCAGCACAGTTGAATTTGAGTATTTCTAACTAAAATTTAATTTTTCAAACATATGGTTTGGATAGATTCATTAGATAAGTGCTTATACTAATTTGGGTCCAATAAATCCTACTCTTTTTAATGATATTTTTAAAAAATATAAACATACCCTTTTGTAGAGCTGAGAGTCAAGATTATTTTCATATAAGTTTTATAGTATTTTGATTAGATCCAATATATTATAATTTCAAAATACTGCAACTAGGTATTTTAACATTCGAGAAGATGCTGCTTCGAATAAAAAAATAGTAAATCATATCATAAAAATTTAAAATTTATATTTAACACTAGAGGAGAGAGTCATGTTAAAGAATATATAATTTTTTCCTTAATGGTGTAGATTTTATAGGTAAAATTTGACGGGAGATGAAAACTATCGATTTCGGATAAGTCCAAATTTGAGTAGTTATATTGGAGAAAATATACATCAAAAATAAATATTTATTCTTTTTTGCACTAGCTATACATGTCATCTATAACATATTTTTAAATCATTGGAAAAAATGATTATTTGTATATACTTCTTTGGTGGGAACTAGACCCCAGATGTTCAACATTTTTAAGCAACTGAAAAATGAACTTCAAAAATTAAAAATTTGTGTCAATTGTTGTTAAAAAAATTTAAAAAAATTATAGGCATAAAATTTATCCAATTTTACACATTTCATCAGTTTACATCATCTTGGAATTCTAAATAAAAATACCACATTTATATTGTTAAAGTTGAATAGCTTGTGTATTATTGACCTTTTCCTTTGTGAAAGTGTGACACAGGTTTGTACTTTTACTTGAAAAAAGTATTTAGCATGTACGAGAAGAAACTAAACTGTGAATTTTTGGAATGGAGGTGGCTTTTGAGATGGGTTATCTTTCAACCAACACAACCTCAGGTGGTCTCCATTAATTCAAATACAAGGTCTTCTGTTTGCATGATTTTTGGGTTTACATGCTCTTCGCTTTCACAACTGTGGCATTCTAACGTAGTCAAGTATGGAGGATCCAAAAATGGAATAGTCCAAACCTTTCAGCCAACATCAACACAACAGAAAATACACAACACAACAAGATATAACTAGAATTTAACTTGTATTCATCAATAACCAAGCATTACATGCAACATGTCAAGTTGTAAGGCCTTCTCGGTTACAGCCAATTACATCAACAAATACAACATAGATCTCATAGGATCCAAAAATCACCTAGCTAGCCTAGATCTACACAACCACGGGAACTGGTAGAAACACCAAGGAAAATCTAAACTTGTGCTTGCAAGCCACCAAGTAATCTCCTTGTCTCCCAAGCCAAGACACTTAGCCACTAGCTATACTATTACAACATCAAATTGATCACTACTCTATGGTCGTGCCCTCATCTCCCCTCTTAAATAACTACCCACACCCTACTTATATACTACTTAGCCACAAGTCTCATTTACAACAAGAATTAAATCCAAAACATCAGTCAACTTCATGAAAGAAACTCATGAAATATCCAATCCATCAATCGGCTTGTAACATGCATTAAATCTGCATAGGAGAAAGTATCAATCCAAATATAGGTCCCCACACATTGAATGGTCAATCCACATCACAAGGAACGTGGCCCAAATTAAATGCACTAGTCGGTCAAGCCCAAACAAATCAAATAAACCAGTCGGTGAACCAGAAAATCAAGCAACCAACACTAGTCAGTGATAGGACACCGAGACCCATTCTGTGAAGAACACCACTAAGGAGAAACTGAACACTAAACTTCATTGGTGAAGCCAAATAAACTTCCAACCAAGAACTATTACAAAGAGACCGAGAATCACATGTCTCCAACCGAGACTACAACTAAAATCCAAAACCAAACACAAACATATTTTTGGTGATACAAGATTTCTAACTACCCTAGGATGCTCATGCATCACATTCACACCCCAAAATACCTTTTTTGTGGGTCTACAATGTAAATTTGTACTTGGGAGGATGTGCAGGTTCAATTTCATCTGACCCATCAAGACTGTGAGACTTTTGAATTGCTAGTCTCTATCTTCCCAGTTGAACTATTGCATAAGATCGACATTACAAGCATTCAGCCCTAGTGGAAGGATTGACATTGGTATCCAAAGATGGCTTTCCATAGATACAAACTTTGACAGGGATATCAGTGACTCTCGCCTCATTTTCCAATGGTCAAGGTTTTTTAAACTAGTAATATCAGTTGTAATATTCACATTCTTCCCTGAGGTTATGTCTTCATACTATCTGGTCTTCTATCACATAACCCAAAATAGCATATTTTATTTGGTGTATTCTTTTCCAAGGCTTTCCATTAGGATCCCATCTTCACCATTTTGGTATTCCTAATCCCTGTTGCCCTTTTTGTGGCCATTCTGAGTCCTTTCTCCACTTGTTTTGGTTCTGTAGAAGGGCTCAAGATTTTTGGGTTTGGATCCATGATTTCTTTTCTCCATTTCACCCACAATTATTTTCATGGCATATGGTTCTCCTTGAAGATAACCCAAGATTTTCTTTTTATTTTTGCATCTTTGGCAAACTTTTAGAATGGAAAATCTCTTTACAATTTGGAAAGACAAAAATGCATTAGTTTTTTTACACGCCACAATTGATACAAATGTCTCTATCTTTTCTAAATCTTGTCTATCAAATAATGTGATGTTACAAATATAGGTTCAAACCGATAAGGTGGCCCTTGACGAGGCCCACTTGCAAGAATTATTGCAACAGTGGGGAAATACACCATATACGGTAGCTAGAGTTCTTCTAGGTGCTTCTTCTTTTGGTGGTCATTCTCCTTCCCATGGTCATCGTCGAGGTTGGATTTATTCTCGCCAGCATACAATAGTTCCCATTCATAGGCTCCTTGATAACACTCACCCCACAGTTGGATATCGCCTCACAGTTCGACTGCTCCTACATGCCATCGTAGGTCCCCATCAGTGTGTTGTCCAACAACTAGTGTTACTTAAACACCCATGTGTTGTCCAATTGTGGGTTAAGCTTCAGGTTGCTTAGTGGAGACTCAGGTTGGCCTTCATTTTCCAAAGGCTTCCTTAGGTTGGCATTGGCTATCTGCCCAAAATGAGAAGAGAAGGAGGTTGAAGAGAAAAATTAAGATGGGTGGACATTGCCAGACCTTGAGCTAGACCAAGAGTCGGGATGGGGAAAGAAGGATGAACCAAATCCTCCACCTTCTTCAGCTACAACTTTTTCTTTCTGGGCTATGCCCATATGGTTTTATGTTGTTTATATTTCAAGGTTATGTCCTAGTGTTTTTAGGTTCTATGGATTATGGGCTTTTCCCATGTGACTCTTAGGGAGTGACTATTCTTCCCACTATTATTTTTTGATTTATTTGTAGTTCTTTTTCTAAGTTAATATAAATGATTAATAATTTTCATAAAAATAAAACAGAAAGAAAGATACACATTTACATTATCAATTGTTAAAATAAAAGTGTATCAATACAGATTACCCTCCAATCAATTATTTTCCAACAAGATAATGCTATAACCTACAGAAAATTATAATCCAATCCTTGAAGGCCTCCTATACCATAGCAAAGTGCCAAAACCATGGACCCATTTTAGCAACCCAAAATGTTCATTCAATGTGCAAACATATATTACACATACAATGTCACAAATTCCAATGTACCACACCTACGAAGTTTCTTTAAATGGTATGTATACCCCATCATCTCTGGATTCTATCATAGCCTTTCATAGTCATCATTCTCATTAAAATATGGTCATAGAAATTGTCATAACTACTCATGCACATTATTAGAGGAAAGTTTCAGAGATATCATAAATTTTTCATAGATATCATTCTATGAGAGGAATTTGTCACATGAAAGAAACGCGGATAGTTGGTTTACAGTAGTCATCCAACGAGGCAGAATTCCTTCATTAGCTGTTTTGTTTGACTTTACACATAAAAGTGGAGAAAGTTTCAAAATGTCTAAATAATGGAAAGCTACATATCTGTTCCAAAACTAGATGACACCAATTTTCGGTAGACGGTGAAAAACAAATTCTAAAAGATTTTAATCAATATAGGTTTGCGAATGAACGTCATTAAAGTTTATAAGAGTACAAATTTCTATAATAATAAGAAAAGGAATGAAAAGGATGATTGAAGAAAATGTGTATTTGTTTGCTTTGTCTTATTGTAATTTTACTGTCTGAATTCAACTATTATTCTTTAGTTTCCAAATAAAGATTACTATCATATAAAGAAACATGTGAAGAAGACAATCAAAAGAGAAAAGAACTATATTATTCACTTACATCACTGCTGATGCATGAACAGAAATTGCAATAAAGCCAAGTTTAATTTTGATCTCCATACATTATAGGTATATAGTAATCAGCCATGAGCAAGTCTCCTATTTAATCTGTGGGAATAAATATGATTGCTACTGCATTCTTCTAAATCATCACAAATATTTATACTTAGCAAAAGTTAAGCTTTGACAAATTTTGTAGAAACTATTTTTGACAAATTTTGTAAAAATTATTCTGGTTTTATTTTAAAAGTGTGAAAGTACATTTGGACATGATGTTCACTTTACAACTGTACATTGAACGGCATAATACTTTAGCTATATATATATCATCTCTCAGAAATTGTTTTTATCTCCATTCCATAAGCGTTCATTAGATAACATTTTAGATAGTTGCTTATTTCATACGACTCTGATCTGTTAGCTTTACTCTTAAACGTTTCAAATGGAACAGAACGCGCAAGAGATGTCTGGGCTTGTCTACCCTTGCGCTGCCTGTAAGATTCAACGAAGAAAATGTGGAAATAATTGCCTGCTTGCTCCCTATTTCCCACCAAACAATCCTCACAAGTTCTTACTAGTGAGCAAAATATTTGGAATAAGCAGGATTGTCCGAATCCTTAAGGTACAGATTGAATGCTGTTTTAGGGTTTATGAAAATATCTTCTTTATTGTTATATGTCTTCTATGTTTTAACAAATATTGTACTATTTCTTTTTTTGATGGATAGATGCTTTAGAATGAATGGCTTAAAACACCAATTATTGAATTTTAGATTAAACAATCAGAGTTGACTGACATTCATTAAGCTTAATATATCTTATATTGTCACAGGGTTTTAAAACAGTAGTTGTTTTAAAATGGCAATAACAAAGACATGAGTTACTACAATACAAATAAGAAAAATAAAAAACAGTCTTATTTATAAAGATTTATTTTATTTTTGAAATGTAAAAATAATTTTTTATCTATTTTACAAAACAAATCATTAAATAAATAGAAATTAGATTCAAATAGAAAATAGATTTAATTTGATTGAAATGCCTTAATTATAATCACATATGATCCGAAACATTATACAAAAATTTACACACAATCATATCTATAAATATATTAATTAGTATTCACTATACTAAAACGTAAGAATCTTGATTTAATCTGTCAGCCATTGTTATTTTGTTTTGTAAATACAGGATATTCCGGTTGATAAGAGAGCCGATGCTGTAAACAGCTTGGTATATGAAGCGAATGCGAGAGTGGTTGATCCAATCTATGGCTGCACTGGTGCAGTTTGTCGACTGCAGAAACAAGTATTAGAGCTGCAATCACAATTGGCAACAACACGAGCAGAGCTCCTGAATGCGCAGGCTAATCTTGTGCCTATCATGACTGGATTTCATAATACCGGTGAAATAGGCTCTACAATATTGGACGTCCAGAATTTAGTTGAGCATAATGATGACATAATAGTTTTGCAGGATGATCTGGATCTGTTTGGACAGATCTTCTCTTTCTAATCATGAAATCTTATTGTTTCACAAATCAGCTCAGTTATCTGTAGTAGTCAAATAAACGCCTTGAAACCTGGATTTTGATGGTCTGTGGACTGTGGAATTTGATGATCTGTGATCTTTATATATGTAGAATGAATCTTCTATCTATATCTCACGTTCTCACATTAATAGACCTTTGTATTTATTTTGCATACTTTTACAATAAAAGGCCTTGTTATTCAATTTTTTTTATATACTTCTAAAATAATATTTGATATATTCAATTAAATGTTTCTATATATTCTTTATATCTCAACTAAGCAAAGTATCCTTACAAAATATTCATCTATTTTTCAGTGGAAATATCAGTAATCATATTTTTTAAGATCAAATCAAATGATTTTTAGAAAGATGTCATTACACGTTTATATAACAAAATGTAATAGGTGCACTATTATTAGAAATCAAATTGAAATCCATTAATGGATCAATGCAGATTAGCTTGGCTGAGTAAATTGGCGCGATCAGTTTTTATTTTTTTAATTGATATGATCATTGAGAAATTATAAATTTGGATATTCATTTTCAAATTTTTAACTTCAAATAATCTGAAAAAAATTCTACCAAAATTAATGTGATATTTTTTAAAATATAATTATAAGACATATAAAGAACCAAATTGTCATAAAAGTTTAATATAATAAGTAGGTGATTAACAAATTCCAGTCTAACCATGTCTGAACTATGGAAAATTCCAGTCTAATCATGTCTGTACTATGAATGAGCTTATTTTCAAGCTTCAAAATCATTCTAGGACACAAAAAGGAAGGATACACAAATCGATTACAAATATAGATAAAAACAAGATATAGAAAAGAATTTTATTTTGTTTATTTTTTGTATTTGCAATAGATAGTTTATTGTACTTATAGAAAATTAGTAATGATAACATAAATCTGACATAACAGCTGGAAAAGGTAAAATTATTACAATCAACGCATTGGAAATGATTACAAATGACAATTACAAATTACAAAATGGCATTATAAAAGTACTCCAAATACCCTTTATGCACTACAAAATTGTCACGTGTGATATTGGCAAGGAATTAGAATAGAATGAAGTTATCTATTATTCTAAATGTTTAAGTAGATCTAAATAATTCACAAAGATATATTTGAAGAGTAGATATTTTTTTTAAAAACTAAATTAAAGAAGACCGTAGGTACAAAATTGAATTTTAAGACAAATGACATGTTTTACCAGTGGCATGTCGATTAAATTAATTAATTAATATCTTCAGCATATTCAATAGACTAATAAAAAAAAGTGTTCCAGTTTTTTCTTGGTAAGTTCATAATAGTTTATTTGAATGAAATATTAATTTATATTAAATCAAAAAGATGTTGTGCAATGCATTTGAGCTTAAGTTTATAAAGACTAAAAGGAGAAATTGTTTTTATTAAATTAAGAAATGTTATCTTATGAAAAAAGAGTCAATGTATGTGAGGTTTCAAGAAAAAAAATTATTAATAAGGGATCATAGTTGAGGTAATTTTATTAAATAAGAGAAAAAATAATAGGGTTTTATCATCTCCAAATTCCACCATTTTACTTATTTTCTCAGTCCAAGCATAAGAAACTCAAATAAATTTTCCAAATGACAACAATCATATCCCAAATTCTTTAAAGTCCATCATAAGGATTTAACTACTAGGGAAAAAATGTGCAATTACCAGCTTAACATACTACAAATTGACCTGATAATGTCTATGGAAACTATAAGAAAAATTAAATAATATAAACTTTTAAAATTAGTCACAGGGATTCAGAAGATACTTCTCATGCCTTTGAACAAGAGCCTGCCTCCAATTTCAACTCTGGAAGGGGTCTAAACTCTTGCAATTCTTGACTTGTTGCAATCAATGACAATGATCCTAGTTCAGGATGGGATATATAGATGACTCCACAATTAGGGCCACAGATTTCAATTATCTGTCAGATTCTTCATGATCTTCATCTCTCTCTTCTTCTATCTCAAAGGAGCTTTCACATGTCATACCCTCGAGCTGCTTATCATCATATTTATACTTCACCGTCAAGTCCTTTGTCTCATTTATCCTATCCAGATCACCTTCCCCAACACGTCAATGATGCCAATACTTTTTAAATGAAGTTTAAGATTCTTTACATGGCAATCTCTCTCCATACATTATCCTTGTATTCCCAACTAGTGGGAATGATTAATGTTCCAGTAGATCCTCCATATCCCCTCCAACTCGTCTTGGCAGAGAGGTTACAAAACCCTCTTTCTTTCATGACTAAAGAATAATCAGATGAAAAAGGGATAGTTAGATTATTGTCAATGTTGATGATGGCATTATATGCTTCCCTTATAAAAATTTATTCTCAAAAAACCTTATGTAGATCTCCTCCACATCCACATTCTTCTCACCTGCCAGTAGGAAAGAAGCTAAGAATCTTGAAGGTGTGTCTGAATCCACTCTATGCCTATAGTCCATGTAGATGAAACACTTCCCTAGAAACCTTTTAATAGAATTAACAATCAGATTATGGTGAAACTTAATGGTTTCCTTGATCCTCATGTCCCTTACGGTGCCCACAAAATTTGTCTATCTGTTACAAGAGATCAGTCTATTTGGAGAGTCAATATTTAGCCACTTCTCCTCCAACTAGATAAACACAGTGATGAACAACCGAGGGGGAAGCATCTGTGGAAAGAAAAAATTGGAGATAAAATGGAGAATAATGTAATGTCATGATTTTGTTTTGATTTTAAAGACCTTACTTGTGGCTTGCAAGGGAACCCATCTATATAGAAGGAATAAATGTTGCTTGAAGATTTAAATGGCTATCTGATCAATGTGCTCAAAAACTAATATTTTATTTCCCTTTAATATTTTGACAATATTGATGTGCTATGGAATTATACCTCTGCCTTAAGAAAATAATCCCTATATATCATATCAAACATACCAATAAAAAGGATTTAAATTTACCTAATATCTACTACCCTTTATTTATTTGGTTAACATTGACTTATTAACCTTGTCAAATACATTACAATCAACTTATGCCTCTTATTAAGATTACCCATCACCTTTATGGTTTGGTTAATCATCATCAAACTTCACATATCCTCGTTTGGTTAACATCAGTTTCCACCTCTAGACAAGTGATAACATGTTCCACATTTAACTATATTAAATTTTCAAATTTAAACTTACCAATAAAATAAATTTCTAAACTAGATGCTTAGGCTAAAGAAATGAGTTCGAAAGCTTGGTTATCATCTCTGACCATTATGGCTATAAATCCCTTCAACCAGACCCTCAACCATTTTACTATACAAATTTATAGATGATTCTTCAATACCCTTTTTACCTTTATATATTTAATCTACATGAAGATTTCTTTAGTTCACCTTTGAATATTGTGGTTTTAAATCCCATCAACCCATCCTTGTTTTTAAATTTTACTTTGGCATTGGTTTTGCATATTGTTATTGATTTTAATTCCTTTAAGCAAGGCCAACTTCCCATATTGTATTCAAGACTAGTTTTATAATTTCTTCAATCCTAGATCATTATATCAATGATGATATAGGTCACTTGTTTGATATTCTTCATATCAATATAATCAAGTCTAATAAAATAAAAATTCCCCCTTTATTGAATATGAATTACAAATCTATCAGATTAATCCTCCACCCTAAATCATTACGAATTGTAAAACTTGAGATCAAACCCTCCACCCTTATTGCAATTAAATTTACTTTGGCATTTTCATTACATTTTTAACCATGGTTGATTAAAATCATTTATTTAAACCTCATAAGGTTATGAAAATTTGAACTCCTCTAAAAATTACATCAAATCTATCTTTAAATTATTTTTAGGTCACCTATCTAATCTCCTTATCATCTACACTTGTTTTCACCATTTCATCTACTTCACTTTTCAATCATCAAAAACCATCTTGTCATTATTAAAGCTTTACCCTTTTCCTTGGTAACAACCCAATTTCAACTGATACCTCTCTTAAGTAGGGAAAACGTATGATTAAACTATCAAGTACTCCCCCTAAGCCATAACTCTCAGCTTAGTTATCAATGTGATCAGTATCGGGATCCAGTACCACTGAAACATATACACCATCACACTTCTTTCTCCATTTCATATTATGTTTCTCAAATCTATTGGTTTCTGCAACATGATTATCAAATCCATTTCTTTCTAGTATACTAGCAAACTTTCAATTTTTGGCATAGCGACCTATCTTTCTACATTTTAAAAAAATTACATTATTTTTTATAGATAACAATGATTTTTCTTGCACTTATTATATTTCTGGCCAAATTTATGACACTCATAAAAATATCCATGAAATTTTTTTATCACAATATTCTCCTTCTCCTTATTAGAATCTTGAGTTCTGCACTCATTCTCCTCATGACCAGACTTATGACACTTATTGCATTGACTCCTTGAATTCTTCTCTATTAGCTTATTACTAAAATTATTGTAAATATAATAATAACTCTATTAAAATATAAATACCTTTGAGCATTTGATTGTCTCAGCAGAGTCTTTCTTGAGGGCATGCCTTGAATTTTGACCCTACTTGTCACCTCTATCTTCAAGTATTATCTTCAATTGCCTTCTCTTTGTCTTTATTCATTTGATTTGAACATTCAATAACAAATCCCAAACCTTCTATGTCCTTGAATACTTTCTGAGAGGATAAAAATTGATCTAAGATAACACTCCTCTCACATGCCTTCATTTTTTACTTCAGTTTCTCGAATTCTAGTTCTAACTTCTCATAATATTTTTTACTTTCTCACCATTTTCTTGAAATTTCCTTCTATCACTTTCCACTCTTTTGAAGCATTGTCTCCAATTCAAACTTTGTGATCTATGAATTCTTTGACTTGTGCCCATCTCTGATGATGCTTTCCTTTCGACTCTCTCCATACTTTATCTTCAAGTCTGTTTCCGAATACAGATCAATACTGACATCTTTTAATTTTCTTAGTTCATCCAATTCTTGTTTGAACTCTATAATTGTATTCTTTGATTTTTTAATTATCAAGTGACCTTGTTCCTTTCTTTGAACTTGTTGATCTAGTCTCTTAATTTTGCTATGTCAGTATTTACTTCCATCAAATTTTCCTTCAGCTCTTCGTTTACTGATTCATTAGTCAGCATAATCTATCAATCTTCTTCGGAGTAGAAAATTCCTTCCTTCTATTCAAACTTTCAAGATCTCCCTCAAGTGGTTAAACTCTATCTGCAAGGGACCAGGCTTTGATTCCAGTTGTTAAACATGTAGAATAACTAAGAGGGTGGAGTGGTGAATCAATTATTCGCATATAGTTATAAAACTTTTCCTCTATTGGTCAACTCACAATTAATAGATATAGAAACTTCATATTTATTAATCAAGCACATCAACATTCAAGTAAAATATATGCAATTAAGATCACATAAAATACCAGATTTTATGTGAAATAACCCAAGATAGGAAAAACAACGAAAAAGATAATTCTCATTAAATGTAAAAACATATGTTAAGGGGACACTGGTATAGTGATTTTTACAAAGACTCGCTACCAAGAATGCTCACTATAGATACAAAGGCTCATTGCCAAAATATTAAGACTCGCTTCCAATATACAAAGGCTCACTGCCGATACACAAGGGCTCACTGCTGATAAAGAAGGCTCCTAAATAAATATGAAAAGAGATAGAATCGACCACTGAGATCAGAAATTGCTATGCATAGACACAGAGCTCCAACAATTAGATTCACAACCACTTGGCATATCATCCACAGAAGCCAAACATCATATTGTTACCGTTATCTTGTTACTACCTCTTCAAATACAAAAGGATCTTTATTTATATCGGTATTTGATCTTACATATGTCAACATCAAAAAAAATATGTTATATCACCAATACAACACATTGGTCCTAAATCGGGGACATATATAAGGGAACATAACACAATACAATACGATCCACAAATAGGAAAACATAGGATATGTTGGATACAATTATCTGAAGGACATTGTTGGATTAGCTATGTGTTATCTTTGATGTCACACAAATGTCATATCAATTATCATTCTCTGTGTCTACCAAGCTCAGTCGGTTAGCTAGGAGGTTCTCAATGTCTACCGAGCTCAGTCGGTCAGCTAGGTGGTTTTTAGTGTCTACTGAGATCTCTCAGGTGTCAAAAGGAAACATGACATAAAATAGTGTTAACCGAGCCTCGTCAGTTATCGAAGGAAAATTAGTGGTAATCGAGCTCACTCGGTCTCCGAAGGATGTTGCAGAATTCGTTGTGGTTACCGAGTTCACTCGATCACCGAAGGAAATCTTTTCAGGATTAATGTTTACCGAGCAAGGTCGGCCCTTCAAAGGATTTTGTTATTACAGTTTGTTTATCCCAGCCGACTGTTGTAATAATTATTAGTGCCGACTTGACAATCTAAATGTTAATTAGAATGGTATATATATATATAGAAGGTCAAGTGGTGAATAAGATATACAGCATGCAGAAATCATTTTGAAGAAAGGTATGTGCAAATTTTGAAGGATGGTTAGATATCCTTGAGGAGCAGCAAAGATTTATTTGATCAGTAAGGATCTAGTGAAGCAGAACAGAGATCTATAATCAGCAATTCAGTTGCAGGTCATTTCATTGTTACTCTCTTACAATTGTAGCAGTGATATCAAAATCTCTTAACCGAGTTGGTTTAACAACCATTTTGTAAATCCTCTAACAAGATGACAGTTCTATTGAATTGTTTCAAGACCTCTTACAAGGCCACTCCTAGCAGGGTGATTAAATCCTCTAACAAGGTCACACCTAACAGTGTGTTTTGTAACCTTTTACTGGGTTGGCTTCTAACCGAGCATCACTTCAGAAGAGTGAAAAATAGTAACTAGTTACATTGGTGGTTTTCCCCATATTGGGTTTCCACGGTAAATCTAGTGTCTCTTGTGTTCATGTTATTTTCTTTATTCATGTATGTTAATCAGTGATGAATGCTTAAGAATAGTTTAATTATTACACACTTCAAAGATCGAGTTTTAGCATTTCTTTGTATGTTTACCGAGTGGCAACAGTAAATAATTTATTAAGATATCTAAGGGATTAGTGGTAATATTTTTGTGGTTAACTGATTCACCCCCCCCCCCCCCCTCTCAATTACTGCATCTATATTTCCAATAGGATATTATAATACACATTGCATTTACTGAAGCCATCTAAATACCACAACCAAGTCCAAAAGATGGATGAACAAAATATGTGTTACCACCAATAGAGTATTTTCTTTAATATTCGATGCAAGATCCATCTCAAAGGAACTTGATGCACTAGGGAACATGGGATATCTTTATTTTGAACCTTCCTAGTGCATAACCAAAAACTCCATTTATACCATCGACAACTAATAGGATAAGTCAAACACCAACCAAAATAGCTAGAGTGTCGGTAAGAGATTTTGACATCAATGAAAACCATTACTAGCAATTCCTCTTATATTCTAACAAATTTCTAGTTCATTTAGCTGTAGTGTTGAGAAACATAGATGATAATCTCACAATCTGTAGGCCCAAAGATTACAGGGTGGCTATTATCAATGGGCATCCTCCAAGGTGATACCCAATTTTAGAAACCGAGGAGCCAAAGGGTTTTTATATACATGAGGTGGAATATTGGAGAGGATTGATTTTCTAATGAAATTTATAAATTGTCACCATGAAGGCACCACTGGGGTAATAGACTTTTTTATAATTTAGAATATAGTAATGGAGGACAAAGGTGAGAGGAGAATGAAAAATATGGAAGCAAAATTGTTAAATACCTTTGATTCTCAAAGTCCACCACAAGATATAGAGCCATGGGACTGAATTGTAGTTTAGAACACATGGTGATTAGGACTCCTAAAGAACATGCATTGATTCAAGCCAAGAGTTTGTTGATGGTCCACGTTGCAAGGAGGACGTAGGCTTAATGAAGCAAAACCAGATGTTAAACTCAGGTAGTCTAATTTCCCTTCTTTTGCTTATCTCTTTTTTTGGTTTTTGATTTGAAAACTGAATGTGCAGTCTAGCTTTAGATACAGATAGAAAGATTGTGAAGAATTTATTAGGCTATGAGAGTGAACTCTCCATAATTTTACAAAATTGTTTAATCTTTTTTATATTATTATCTATAATGTTTTTATATTTAAGCCAAAGGTGTTTCTTATATGAAATGCATCGGCCTGGGTTAAAGCATCGACGGTCATCTAGCATGTTGTATGCATGCAAGATGATTGAAAGCATCCAAATCATCCGCACCATTTCAAAAAACATGAAATTGAAAAATTTTTGCAGTGTGGACGTGACTGCAAAGCTATTAATAATCTTGTGATCAACCAGAGTTAGGTTTGTGGTTTACGAGACACATCTTCTTTTCAAACTTTGTGAACCATTCGGTGATCACTTGGGAAAGGGCTATCCATGCTATCCATGTAGTGGTGTCTGTCGTGTCTGACATCCATAACACTTCTTGGTCGTTGTGTACATCCTGCAGTGTGGCTGTCATAAGTTAGATGGTATGGACCCAAACTCGCCGCTAGGAAACAAAGCATTATATATGAACATTTTTAGACACATACTCGTGTCTGGATTACTGCACTGGGCTGCCACTGTAGCCACTAACATAGTTTCATATGGCCCTAGGATGGACCAAAAATATATAATAATATATCGGACCGCCATATTAATTAACTATGATTTAAAATATTAAAATATAACCATTTACTCTTGAAGATGATAAACCAAAACTATCTGGCAAATTTCAATAAACTATTTAATGTAATAAATGTAATGGAAGAGTAGGGCTGAAATATTATAGTCAATATCTAATTATTATATAATTATCATATGTAGTAATTAATCTATATTTACATGATCCCAATTTCCTATTTCATTTATTCTAAATAATTTTAATTAGAAAATAAATATCTGAATTGTTAAATTGTCATAGATTTCAATTTATCAGAATAAAATGAAGATTATAAATTTAATGATAATGTATAATATTTAATGTGTATCTACAAAATTGACTATTTAGTTGTTAGATATTGAATTAATAATAAGAGTATATTAACAACTTAGTAAACTTAGTGATAAACTAATTATATTTGGTTATCTCGCAATATATTAATGTGAAACCATTAAATAGTCATTATAATATGTTGATTTATTTATATATAATAAAATACAATAGTCATTTAATCATGAGTTAAAACACATATATTAACATGCTTATATATTATTTTATTATAAGTAAATTATTTTAATTATTAAATTTTATCAGGTAATCATTAATTTTTAGTAAATTAGTAATTAATTATTTTATAATCATTAAATCTTATTAATTATTAAATGAAAATATTATACGAATTAATTCATGTTGGGTTATTAGTAAATTAATAATTAAAATAAATAACCTATCCAATGTTGAAATCATAATTCA
The DNA here is from genome assembly GCA_027943335.1 of Chamaecyparis obtusa. Lineage (NCBI taxonomy): Eukaryota > Viridiplantae > Streptophyta > Pinopsida > Cupressales > Cupressaceae > Chamaecyparis > Chamaecyparis obtusa. Next base: position 994,601 of record BSBK01003296.1, read on the forward strand.
ATTTATAACTTAAATTATTATGAAATCTTATTATGAGTATTGAAATTACTACCCTATTGATATATATACTTTATCTATAAATTTCACAGTATTTGCTATCATTATTAACATATTAATATATTAACATATAATATTAAATATTTTAACATATATTAATTTATAATAATTTAAATTTATATAATTATCATACATTTATTATAATAATATAATTATAGAAATGGATTCGGTTTAAAAATCTTTAATTAAATTAATTTCAATTATGATGCCTTTAAATTTTGGTATATAATGCATTTGTTAATTGAGTAACTATTATACACTAAGTTTGCACCCTAATTTCAAGCTCTCATAGTCTTGATAACCTAGTATACTATGGGAATCATCTCCAGGTGTGGGACCTATGCTAATTGAGATGAGACCTCCAAGTTCTAGGCTAGTTCCTCTTGGATAATCACCTTAATTTGCTTCTAGACATGAAAAGTAAATCTTTTGAAGGAAAGGGATAGAAGGAAAGCTTGAAAGGGAAATTACTTGAAAGAAAACTACCTACTAGGTGATACACCGAAATTAGGGTTTGGATCTCAGTATAGAGGATGAAATTAATGAACAACTTAGGTCTAGGAGGTCACAACTCACTAAATAGGCTTGCATAAGTGTTTCATAGAAGGGTTTGCAACAGAAAGAGGCTATTCAGGGAAAAGAAGGATTTCACAAATAATAGCATCACTAAGGATTTAGACACAATTTATGACCTACAAACAAACATTCACTCCTACAACTCGGCATAGGAATGAGACAAGATTGTTAGGGGGTTGAAGTATACCCACAAAGCATTCACATCCAATCATCCACAATAACACACAATAGTTACAGAAAGAGAGAGGGATTAGGAACCCTAAGATATCACTGAAACATCATATACTTCAATCCAATAAGAGATAATTCAAACAAGGAAGCATAGGGACATGAAGGATTGTCACAAAATACCTCTGCAATGTTTTTATTATCAATGGGAGAAATACAACTGTATAAGTCAGAGGGTAGAGATGATACCACAGATGAACCTTAAGAAAAGATGAATTTCTTTTACAATTGTCCAACTCTCTCCTCAAAAAGCTCCAAAAATACCATATATACATCTCCTCTTGTACGCAGGCAAGAGTCAAAACCTAACTAGGGTTACAAGATTAAACAATGATATCAAACCCTAGGGTACTGATCACCTATTATGAAAATCGCTGAGGACACCGGTGATCAAATCATATCTTTCTTTGCGTGTTGATCCTTCTGAAATGAAAATGCCTGCAGACACAACAACCTCGACCTACCAACCCACCTGCAACTCCACTAAGCCATGAAGGCTCCAAATCTGATTATATTTCCCTGGGAGAGGTACTTCTTGAAAAGGTGGCGCCAACTCTTTCTAACACCTCCTATCATTAAAATGTGGCAAAGGACCCTGTAACGCTGGCCAACAATCACTTCTATCATCCTCACAACCACAACCATCCTGAGACTTTATTTCTTGAGCTACCCAACCTCGTGCATGGCCGAAAGAATGCAAACCCCTTGCAGAGACATTTGAATTTTGAAATATAATGGCTAGCGGAAAATTTTAAAACATAACCATCAATGAGAAACCCTTCCCGGTAGATGAATGGTCATGATGCGCTTGAAAATAGCTTGAAAACCCATCTCTGACAAGTCAAACACCACCGTGGAAGTCAGCAGCCAATGAAACGCAAGCAAATTAGCACATCTGACAGACTTGGACCCACAACCTGCAGAAAGAGCATCGGACGATTGTCACAAGATGACAAGGGCTTGGAAGATCCCTTACGATCAAGTGACAACTGTAGATCTTCAGTCTACTGACATCCTTGCAAATACTTTGACATGGTCCTACCAACCTGTCTAGCTGTCATTTGACCAACCAATGAAAAATGAGCACGTCAGAAATCGAGGACCCACCAGACAGAGCCCGGAGATAAAGTAAGATCAACTGCGGGTGCATGATCTCATGTGTTAGAGAAACCCCATGAGATTATATGCCAGCCGTTAGATATTCAGTCGACTGACAACCCGCTGGGCCTGCGCTGACATGGCACCACATCACCAACCCTGACCAATCACAAATACACAACTCAGACTACGTGGCAAGACCCACTGACAAATGGACCCACTACAACACCAGTCACCACTACGTGGACCAATCAAATGTGAGCACATCAGCAAGAAAGGACCCACTGTCAGAGCCTCAACAATAAAGCAAGATCAAAGGCCGGCGCATAATCTCATGTGTCAGAGAAACCCCATGAGATTATATGCCAGCCGTTGATCTAAAAGGGACACAGTCTATCGGGCCCGCTCTGAAAATTGGACAACTCACCACCTCTCGACCAATAGGAAGCCTCCATGTAGGATAACGTGGTAGTGGACCCACTTGAATTTGAAGTGTTTCAGGGAAAGGAAATACATGATCGTCGCAAGATCGCAAGCCTCTGACAAACCCTTCGCGAACCTACGACAACCGTCGATCTTGCTGAACCGGGACCCCACAAGTCGAGACCACCAAAAATTTAAGTGACTACATGACTAAAGGAAGAATAGACCGCCCGCTAAATCTTTAACCACTGAGGACTTAACCGTGAAACATTGGGGTATTATGCGAACAAGGCACTCGCTGAATCACCGGAAGGAAAAGGTAACCGTCGACTGACTTGGAGAACTAGCGACCAACCAATGAGAAAAGCACACATGGAGAATTAAGAACTTAAGTGGCCGATAAATTAACATGAAAATATAATAGGCCAAAGGGTTTTTTAGGGTTCGGCCTATAACGGCTAGTTTTATGAATTTTTACAGGACTTTTCACCTAGCGCGGGACCTAGAAATAGTTGCAAAGACCAGAGGGAAGTAGACAAAGCCATGAAATTTTGCAAAGCGCTTGGAAGGATAAAAATGTAGACCTTGAGATGGGAATTGGCCAAATTTGCATGCTTCATGAAAATTAGGGTAACATTTGGTGATTTATGTTGGATGTCAACCTGCTAGACATTGAAAACCAGTGGCCTTGACATAATCTATTGGGCATGGGGTCATCACTAAGCACAAAACTTTGACAGAGGGAAAAAAATGAAATAGAAGGGCAAACTTGTGCACGAGCACTTCTTTAAAAGAAGGAAACTAACCTAGAAAGCAAGGAAAGAAAGAAAAAAACACATATTTACAAGAATTTACAAAGAGGCATTAACCTCAAAGCAGGGCTTCAAGTGGAATCCATTTACCAAGATTGGCAAGGCAACTCCTTCAAGAGTTGATAGTTGAAAAGCATTAGATCCCTTGCATTTTTTTATAACAAATGGTCCACCCCAAAATGAATCAAATTTTGTATGTCTGCCAGGTCTGGATCTGAATTCATCCCACTTGAGGACCACATCCCCAACCTTGAAATTTCTGACCCTGGCTCTTTTGTCAAAACTCCTCTTTGTCTGAATCTGATGGAATTCCATATCCTGCATTGATTTGTCTCTAATTTCCTCTAACTCCATAAGCTGAGCATGTCTGATTTGTAAGGGATCCCCTTCCTTAAATAGGGCATATTGAGTGGCCAAGTCCAAAGCTAGTAATTCAGTTGAAATGGAAAACTTAGCCTCTTTGCCATACACTAGCATATAAGGAGAATTCCCAATGATCTTCTTTGGGGTAATTCTATCTAACCATAATGCAGACCTTAGCTTTGTATGCCAATCCCTTTGATTGTCTTGCAGAGTCTTCTTGATTATCCTAATCAAATTCTTGTTTGTTGATTCTGCTAAACCATTGCCCTGAGGGTAATAATTTGAACTGGTGTTCAGATAAATTCCATTCTTGACTGCCCACTCTGAGACTTTGAGGCCTATGAATGCTAATGCATTATCTAAAACTATGGAATCTGGAATGGCAAATCTATGAATTATGTCATCATAAAAACTCAATACAGCATTCTCATTGGCTTCTTATAATGCAATTGTTTTTGTGCATCTAGTGAAATAATCAGTTGCAGTAATTATCCATTTATGGCTAGCACTAGATGGAGGATTGATCGTGCCAATGAAGTCTATACCCCACTTCATGAAAGGTTGCTCTGTTCTAACTGGTTGTAGGGGCAAGGCTGCAAGCCTTTCTTTTCCTGCAAACATGGCACACTTGATGCATTTTCTCACATACTCATGACTATCCTTAAAGATAGATGGCCAATAGTATCCAGCCCTCATGATTTTAAAAGCAGTAGTCCTAGGAGAAAAGTGACCTCTAGAAGGTCCATCATGAAATTCAAATAGGACATCAGCAATCTTTTCTAAATCAATGCATCTTAAAAGGACACCGCTGTGATCCTTTCTGAAAAGAACTTCATTTATCAGCACAAAAGGAACAGATTGCAATCTATAGTATCTTCTTTTTGCTGAATCCAAACCTGCAGGACATTGTCCTGTCTTCAAATAATTGATCATATTCGGCAACCAACTTGTTGCCTTGGCTTGTTCTTCTGTAGAATGCACCACCAAAGATGCATCTATTTTCTCTAATTTCTTTGAACTCTCATCTAATGCCAAATGCTCACAAAGGCCTCTTCCTCTAACCAGCTTGGTAGTTTGAATATCTATGTCATATTCCATCACCTTGATGATCCAACCAGCTCTTTTCTCGTTCAAGTTCTTGGAAAGCAAAAATTCTTTAACACTTGGATGAGTAACTTTCAAGTGTACCTTGCTATGGGTCAACAAATATCTAAAATTTTTAAGGCTTTTCACCACAGCAAGTTCATGTTTCTCTACAAAAGAGTATCTCTGTTCATACTCTTCTAAACCTTTGCTAAAAAAAGCAATAGGCTGCTCCAATCCATCTGAATTTTCTTGGGTCAACATTGTAGATATAGCATCATGACCTCCATAAGCATAAAGGATAAAATCCTTATTGAAATTTGGGTTTAGGAGAGCAGGGGCTTCTGTTAAGGCCTCTTTGATAGCTTGAAAATTGACTTTCCCTTCTTTGGTCCAACTGAAAGCTGAACTCTTTTTTAACATGGTTGTCAAAGGCTTTAGTAAATCTGAAATGTTAGGCAAGAACCTCCTAACAAAATTAATCTTTCCTATGAAAGATTGGAGACTTTTCTTGCGATGTGGCAATGGTAGCTCTAGGATAGCTACAATTCTCTCAGGATCTACTGTGATCCCTTCTTTGGATACTACATATCCCAACAATTTTCCTTCATGAACTGCAAACACACATTTCTTAGGATTAAGAGATATCCCAAATTCTCTACATCTTTCAAAAATCTTCCTCAAATATTTGATGTGATCTGCTGCATGCTTTGAATAGACAGTTATATCATCTAGATAGACCAGCACAAACTTGTACATTAGGCTTTTAAAGGCCATATCCATTGCCTTTTGAAATGTAGCACCTGCATTTGATAAACCAAAGGGCATCTTTTGATAAGCCATGGTTCCCCACTTGGTTGTAAATGCAGTCTTATACTGATCCTCTTCATTCACTAAGATCTAATTGTATCGTAAATAGCCATCCAATAATGAAACTCTCTCGGATCCAGAGACACATTGTAAGATTTGTTCTATTGAGGTTAATGGATGGCGGTCCTTTAGAGAGGCCCTGTTAAGATCCCTGAAGTCAACACATAACCTCAGCTCCCCATTCTTCTTCCTGACAAGAACAAGGCTGGAAACCCGACTAGTATGCTTAATGGGGTAGATGATACCACTTTCTATCAATTTGAGCACTTCATTATGCATAAGTGGCTCAAGTTTGGGATTAACAGGCCTTTGCTTTTGCCTTACTGGTTTGGCATTTTGCTCTAACTCAATAGTGTGCTGAGCAAGGGCAGGATCAAAACCTTTGAGGTCTTCATATTGCCATGCAAAAACATCACTAAATTCTTTGAATAACTGAGAGTAAGCTTGCTTTTCCAATTCAGTGTTTATCTTTCCAAATTGTAAGCTCTTACCTGGCTCCAACTCTAGTTCAACACAATGTTCTTATTGAACTACCAGGCCAGCTTTCTTTTTCTTAACTTCATCATCTTTGTTGAAGATAGTCTCTAAGGTAAAAAGACCTCTAGGCATCTTATTAGATTTAAGTTGTATCACTTGATCACCATAGCTTTGTGATAGCCTATCTTGATTATGCTCTAAAAAGACATCTTCTTCAAATAAGAATTGCAGAATTTGTTCATCATTGTCAAACACTTTCCAATTGACATCATTATCAGGAATAGAGGGTCTGACAATCACTTTGATATGCTGTTGATCCACTTCTTTTGAAATGCTATTTGGAATGTCGTACTGAGATCCAACAATAGCTAATCTATCTACATTTTGGTTTAGCTTTCTAGGGATGGAAACAATATTGAAAGCATGGAAATCTTCAATTGCATCTCAAACTCTATGTTTGTATGCTTTCATGGTGTCATTTTTGGTTGCACTTATCGCTCTTACTTGGCTGACAACCAACTCACTGTCACCATAAACTTTTAGAGCCTTAAGCCCTCTTTTCCTAGCCCACTCTAGTCCATTGACTAGACTTTCATACTCTGCAGTATTGCTAGTGCAGGAGAAACTAAATCTAAAGGCAGTATAATACCTTTCTCCTTTTGGGGACACTAGCATAGCACCACCACTAGAACCATGTCTACTTCTAGCCCCATCAAAAAATAGTTCCCAAACTTGATTGCTCTGATCCTCTGAATCGGTGTCTTCTTTGAAAAGGCTTGGCTCTATGGATCTACTTTCTTGTATCAAATAACTTCCCAAACCAAAATCTCAAACTCTATTTTCTTTGGCCTCTAAAGCTCTTTCATCTAAAAAAATATCAGGGATACTCTCTATCTTTGTGCTTGCTTCACTAATGGTTTGGAAGTCACTGTCATCAAATATGGTGCAGTTTACATTGATGGTATTGGACACATAAGGTTCTATGTGGTGTGCTGCTAATGGTTCTGACTTAATGGTGACCTTGGTACCATATCTTGTATGAAATATCATGTGAGACTAGTTAGAAGATAAGTAACCTCCTATCTTGGCTATAAACTCCCTTGAAAGACATATAGCAAATAATGCAGGGAGATCTATGATATATATATCAAGGAGGATGGAAAAGTTAGGACTAGCATGTAGGATTAGACTGGTATCCTTGGCCACACCTATAGTATTGATTGAGGATCCATCAAGTTGGGTAACCTTCTTTTGAAAGGGTTCATATTTTAGTCCTAATTGGTCAGCTACCTTCTTAGGCATTACAGTGCTAGTAGCTTCACTATCCACCATACAATTATGCACTAAAGATTTTCCAATAATTAGAGATACATAAAAGGGAGGTAGCTTTGAGTTCCTACCTTGAATGGTATTGGCCTTGGAGTTGCTACCTAGAGCCTCCTTTTCTTGATCAGTGTTAACTAACACTGGCTTTGCAGCTTTTTTGTAGGTTGAGGAGTTGTCACTTCTAACATAGCCTTCTTCAAAATTTTAGGTTGTCCTAGAAGAGCCAAAGAGTCCCACATAGACATGGTGACATTCACCTTCTTCATGTTGTCTACAATATTGAAAGGTGTCACAGTGTGTACTCTTTGTTGTACTTTTACAATGATGGGCTCCACCTCTTTGGAATGTTGGCCTTCTTTGCTTGTAATGACAGGAGCCTCCTTAGGTGTGATGGGATTAGCTTTCTACAGTGGCTCTGCAGATGTGGTGGCTTTGGCATAGGAATCTTCTCTTTCTATGTCTTGAGCTCTTCTTTTTGCTCTTGTATAGGAAACAAAAGCAACTTCATCATTGACTCCATTGAAGTCTGGTTGTTCCCAATTAAAGAGAGCAGTCTCATTTTCTTGTGATTCTTGTTGAGAAACTGAGCCACTGGATGAGGCCTCTGATTGAGCTTTTGATTCATTTTGAACCATTAGAGCTTGGTTCATCCCTCCATTTGAACATGTAGCCTGATTGTGAGGTTGGTTACAAGGAAAAAACCATTCATTATCCATAGCCATATTATTTTGACTAGGAACCATATCCCTAACCAGATTTGAGAATTGAGAGGTGCAGGGTCATATGGTTGGAATGGTCTTTGATTAAAACTTTGTCTTTGTCCTTGATAACCTCCTTGGTATGGTGGCCTATTTTGTTGATAAGGCTATCCCTGATTTTGATATTGCTAATTAGGACCTTGGCCTTGTGGCTGAAATGGTGGTCTGATTCCTTGACCTTGTTTCTTTAGATTTATGACCTCCTTAGTCAAGGTCTGCAACAAGTTTGTCATTTCTTGTTGACTGCTTTGTTAGCTATTCTTCATCTCCTGTAGCTCTTGAGAGAAATGAGTTGTTAGCTCTTGACCACTAGTACTGGCCTACGGTGCTAATATGGTGGGAATAGGGGTAAATGGGGGTACTTGGGTAGGTGCAATGGGTTGAAGGCTAGGAAAGATGGGCATAGGAGGCCTTCTAGAAATCATGCTTGCTTGGATTAAATAGTTTTCAGCCCTGACAGCTATGTCAAAAGCCTAGGGTAAAGAAGTGCCACCCATAGATTGGATCATGATAGAAATCTAACCATTCAAGCTTTGCAAATAGTATAGAAAAGCATGGTCAGCTGATGGTCTTACTGAGACTGGAATTCTATTCCATGTTTTGAGGAATCTACTATTGTAATCTGTCATTTTCTCTTGAGGGTCTCTCTTAATGGTTGTTAACTACTCAACTAGAGACAAGTTATCTGATTTATCCTCAAAATGCTTACTTAATGCATCTCCTAACTCATACCATGAAGTAATAGAACCAACAGTTAGAGTTCTAAACCATTCAAGAGCCTTACCTTTTAGAGAGGTGGCTAATAATTTTGTGGCCACATCCTCTTGAGTTATGTTGTGTATGTTGCAGATGGTGGTCAAATCTCTTATGTGTTCAAAAGCAGTTGTCTGCCCTTCACCTATGAAATCAGGTATACTCTTTAGCGCCACCAAGGGAACATCATGATGTTGAGCAAAAGCTAATGGACTCTCTTGGTTGAAAGGTGCAAAGGCAAACTGCCTAGCCATTGCAAGAGTTGGAATCTGAAGATTGACAACTATGTGAGTTGTATTTGCTGCTAGATTTGAATCTTCTTCTAGATCTCTGGTTAGAGATCTACCTCTTCTTCTGGAATGAAAGGGAAAAGGTCTCCTTTCTAAAGTATCAGGAGGTGTAGACTGAACTCTCCTTGCAAGGGATGTTCTTTGAGTTGACCTGCCTTTGTGACTTCTTCTTGAGGGCAACTCTAAAAATTTAGTGGGCTTTGAGCTCCTAGTCTCAATCTTTCTCATAAACCTTAAACAAGGTTGGCTTGGATCCTTGAAATCAGAGGAGTCACCAGATATACTTGATAGAACACTTATAAAATCTTGTGTTATGCAATCTGTATATTAAAGATGACATATCTTCAAACAATAGTTTCTTTTGTAGTTCCACCGGGCGTGCTAGAATTGTTATACACTAAGTTTGCACCCTTGTTTCAAGCTCTCATAGTCTTGATAACCTAGTATAATATGGGAATCATCTCCAGGTGTGGGACCTATGCTAACTAAGATGAGACCTCCAGGTTCTAGGTTGGTTCCTCTTGGATAATCACCTTAATTTGCTTTTAGACATGAAAAGTAAATCTTTTGAAGGAAAGGGATAGAAGGAAAGCTTGAAAGGGAAATGACTTGAAAGAAAACTACCTACTAGGTGATACACTGAAATTAGTGTTTGGATCTCAGTATAGAGGATGAAATTAATGAACAACTTAGGTCTAGGAGGTCACAACTCACTGAATAGGCTTGCATAAGTGTTTCATAAAAGGGTCTACAACAGAAAGAGGCTATTCAGGGAAAAGGAGGATTTCACAAACAATAGCATCACTGATGATTTAGACATAATTTATGACTTGCAAACAAACATTCACTCCTACAACTCGGTATAGGAATGAGACAAGATTGTTAGGGGGTTGAAGTATACCCACAAAAGCATTCACATCCAATCATCCACAATAACACACAATAGTTGCAGAAAGAGAGAGGGATCGAGAACCCTAAGATATCACTAAAATATCATATACTTCAATCCAATAAGAGATAATTCAAACAAGAAAGCATGGGGACTTGAAGGATTGTCACAAAATACCTCTGCAATATTTTTATTATTAATGAGAGAAATACAACTATATAAGTCAGAGGGTAGAGATGATACCACAGATGAGCCTTAAGAAAAGATGAATTTCTTTTACAATTGTCCAACTCTCTCCTCAAAAAGCTCCCAAAATACCATATATACATCTCCTCTTGTATGTAGGCAAGAGTCAAAACCTAACTAGGGTTACAAGATTAAACAATGATATCAAACCCTAGGGTACTGATCACCTATTATGAAAATCTCTGAGGACACCGGTGATCAAATCATATCTTTCTTTGCGTGTTGATCCTTCTAAACTCAAAATGCCTACAAACACAACAACCTTGACCTACCAACCCACCTACAACTCCACTAAGCCATGAAGGCTCCAAATCTGATTATATTTCCCTAGGAGAGGTACTTCTTGAAAAGGTGGCGCCAAATCTTTCTAGCACCTCCTATCATTAAAACGCGGCAAAGGACCCTGTAATGCTAGCCAACAGTCACTTCTATCATCCTCACAACCACAACCATCATGAGACTTTATTTCCTGAGCTACCCGACGTTGTGCGTGGCCGAAAGAATGCAAAACCCTTGCAGAGACGTTTGAATTTTGAAATATAACGGCTAGCGGCAAATTTTAAAATGTAACCGTCGATGAAAAACCCTTCCCAGTAGATGAACGGCTATGATGCACTTGAAAATAGCTTAAAAACCCATCTTTGACAAGTCAAACACCACCGTGGAAGTCAACGGCCAATGAAACATGAGCAAATCAGCACATTTGGCAGACTGGGACCTACGACCTGCAGAAAGAGCATCGGACGGTTGTCACAAGATCGCAAGGGCTTGGAATATCCCTTGTGATCAAGCGACAACCATAGATCTTCAATCTACTGACATCCCTATAGATACTCTGACATGGTCCTACCAACCCATCCAGCTGTCATCTGACCGACCAATGAAGAACGAGCACATCAAAAACTGAGGACCCACCGGACAGAGCTCAGAGATAAAGTAAGATCAACGGCAGGCACATGATCTCATGTGTCAAAGAAACCCCATGAGATTATACACCAACCATTAGATCTTCAATCGAATGACAACCCGCTGGGCCTACGCTGACATGGCACCACATCACCAACCCTGACCAATCACAAATGCACAGCTTAGACTAGGTGGCAAGACCGACTGACAAATGGACCCACTGCAACACCAGTCACCACTATGTGGACCAATCAAATGTGAGAACATCAGCAAGAAAGGACCCACTGTTAGAGCCTCAACAATAAAGCAATAATCTCATGTGTCAAAGAAACCCCATGAGATTATACGCCAGTCGTTGATCTACAAGGGACATAATCTATCGGGCCCTCTCTGAAAATTGGACAAGTCACCACCTCTCGACCAATAGGAAGCCTCCATGTAGGATAATGTGGCAGTGGACCCACTTGACTTTGAAGCGCTGCAGGGAAAGGAAATCCACGGTCATTGCAAGATCGCAAGCCTCTGACAGACCCTTCGCGAACTTACGACGACCGTCGATCTTGCTGAACTGGGACCCCACAAGCTGAGACCGCCAAACATTTAAGCGACTACATGACTAAAGGAAGAATAGACCGCCCATTGAATCACTAACTGATGAGGACTTAACCATGAAACATTGGGGTATTATGTGAACAAGGCACTCATTGAATCGTCGAAAGGAAAAGGTAACCGCCGAAGACTTGGAGAACTAGTGACCAGCCAATGAGAAAAGCACACATGGAGAATTAAGAACTTAAGTGGCCAATACAATGACATGAAAATATAACAGGCCAAAGGGTTTTTTAGGGTTCGGCCTATAACGGCTAGTTTTATGAACTTTTAAAGGACTTTTCACCTAGCCCGGGACCTTGAAATAGTTGCAGAGACTAGAGGGAAGTAGACAAAGCCATGAAATTTTGTAGAGCACTTGGAAGGATAAAAATGTAGACCTTGAGATGGGAATTGGCCAAATTTGCATGCTTCATGAAAATTAGGGTAACAGTAACAATATTATTTATTTTAATGGATGTTATTTCAATATAATTATTCATGGCATTAAAATCTAACATAACAATCATGATGGAATGAGAAAAATTTTAGAGAGCATTTTTTTGGTGTACATTTTTTTGGCAACTCATGACCTAATTTTATTCCTCAGCAAACTGTTTCTTGTCTTCTCCAGCATCCGCAGTGCCTCCTATATGCCAGGTGTGTTCTTTCCATATCACTGCATTTATTTTGCATGAAGTTACCACTTGAGCCCTAGCCTTCGACAGAGGCCATACCCTTGGCCTTGCCTCCCACTAGGGCTCCCATGGAGCCAAATCCTAACACCATTATTAAGCCTAGCTTTTCTCATTCGGCCTCCAAACTAAAGTCTTTCTCTGAGGTCGTTACCCACTCTGCTTCTGGCATTGATGCTGGGGCTAATTTTCAAGTCAATAAATCAAATGGAACAGGTAGATCTGGTAAGGTCTCTGGGGTTGTCTTGTAGTCTTTCTCCATTTATCTGAATTCTGATATGGTCAATGAAATTGTTAAGGAAAAGAATAGATTAAAAGACTCTGCTATCTTCTTTCCTATTTTTGATATTGATAAGTGTCATCCTCGTAAGTTTCTTGATGACTGGTTTCATAATTATTGGAATTTGAAGCTAGGGTTTCATATCTCTTTTTGCAGACAGATTCAACCTAGTCTTTTTGTTATTTTTTTCAATAATTCTGACGCTCAACAAGCGGTCCTTAAAAAATAGTTTTGGATGGTTGGTAACTCTTCCTTCTATGCCCTAGCCTGGACCCTGGAAGCCATTCATGAGGAGATACTAGCGCTCTTTGCCCCTCACTGGATTATTGTTAAAAATATCGCTCCTTTCCTTTGGGGCTTCCTTCCTCATCTTCTTGAACCTTTAGGGAAAGTCATCAGAATGGATGAAACCACTAGGCTTGTGCCCCACATGAATGCTAGGGCTTTAATTATGTTGCAAACAGGCATGGAAATTCCTACTACCCTGGATATTAACATTGTAGAAGAGGTTTTTTCTTACACTATTGAGATGTTTGGTGGGCTCAATGCTTGTTTTCTATGCAAAAATGAAGGGCATCTTAGGAAGGATTGTCTTATTCTTACTCAGAAGAATGCCCCTAAATCCCAACCTTCAGCTTCCTCCCCTAGCTCGGTCCCCCCTCCCCAAGCTCCTCCACCTCCCTCTCCTCCGTCTGATAGTGTTTTAGCTCATGTTGTCTCTCAGGCCATTATTGTGTACTCCCAACCTTTGATCTCTTCTCCATCTAACCCTCCCTTTTCGATCTTAGCCAACCCAGATGGATTTCAAACTGTCGTTAACAAAAAATGCAAAAGGAAGAATAATCCTCCTTCCTATAGCTCAGATCCTAGTGTTTCACCCTTGCCCATTACCCTTACCATTATGCCCACTTTCAAATCCTTCTCCTGTCTGTCGAAAACCAAACCTCCTGGTAAAAAGGATGATAAAAATTTAACCCTTAGTCTCCCCCCTAAATCCTTCAAAAAAATTGATGATGATTGCACGCTAGAAATTATTCCTGCCTTTTCCTCAAACCATCATATCTCCATTCCCAATTCCTCCATCCCCTCAGTGCCTATCACTCAAGTCCCACCTTCTATAACTGATGACATGGAAGTTTTGATGCATTCTAAATCTGATAATGAGGAACTTGATGACAAATCTAACTTTCCTCAGTCAAAAAAAAGAGGTTGACCTCTAGGGTCCAAAAATAAAAACATTTGTGGGAAGATTGGAAATTCTCTATCAACTTATATTAATATTGATGGGTCCACTGATCCTAAGCGTTCCTCCCCCTCAGCCAGTTCCTCATGAATTATGTCTCTTGGAATATAAGGGGTCTTGAGTCCCCGGATAAGAAGCATGTTATCAAGCGTTATCTTGATTCTATTAAGCATATGGATTGTCTTATGTTGCAATAACTTAAAGCCATAGATTTTGTGCTTGAAAGCAATCTGAATTTTACTTGGAAGGACACTATTAAAGTGCATTCCAATCATAGTAAAGGAAAGGGGGTGTGGGCCTTCTTATTAATCCTAATTAGGCATCTTGCATTATGAATAGAGGACTATCTCCCTGCAATAGAGCTACTTGGGTTACTTTGACTATTAATTCCTTATCTTTTGGTATCTGCTCCATATATGCCTCCAATGACTACAAAGAAAGAGTGGACTTCTGGTCCTGGCTCGCCTCCCTACCCAATATCCCCTAAATTTTTGGGGGTGATTTCAATATGATCGAAGCTCAAGAAGACAAAGTTGGGGGCCTCCCCTTCTTCTAGAAAGATTTAGAAAAACTCCAATGGAACAAAATGAAACACTACAAGCTCATCTTTGACCTGCTCATAGGTAACTCTGATGGTTACAATGACCTGTGGCACACTTGGTGTAATTTTCAACAAGGCCCCTCCAAAATTTATGCCAAGTTAGATAGATTTTATGCTAATAAAAAAATTTCTCCTTCCTCCCTGTTGACCTTGGGAATTTGGTCACCATCATGCCCACATCGCTCTCAGTCCACCACCCTATTTCGATTCATATTAGAATTAATGATTCCCCTGCTACTGAGAAAGTTGTTAACCTGAGATTCATTCTTAATAACTCTCTCCTCCTTAACAAAGATGTTCTTGCTGCTATTCATCTTATTAGAATTATTAACCATAAAAGTCTCCCCTCTCTATCTCCTATTGATCTTTGGAACCATAATATCTCTGTTTGGCATAATTTATTAAAGACCATTTGCCAAAACAAAGATAAATATTACAAGTACTCTGAGAAAATGCTTTCTGCTAAGCTCCACCTTGTTGAAACTAACGTTCAAGTTGATCCCCAAGAGTTCACTCTATGCACTCAAGTTGCTCAAGCTAGGAACAGTCCTCGACAACATCAACAAGTTAAAATTAGAGGAGCCAAGATCAGATCTCGTGCTCACTGGCTCCAAAATGGTGACAGAGGGTCTAATTTTTTTTTCAATCTTCTTAAACAAAAACAAGCTAATGAATCAATAGACAAAATCTTAGTGGATAACAAAGAGATTATAGATAATGCTGGTATCAAAGATGCTTTTGTTAACTTCTATAGTAATCTTTTCACTTCTGAGAAATCTGAGGAGGCTAAGTCTCTCAGGCATGACTATAAAACTCTTATCCCCAATAGAATATCCAGACAGGATGGTGTTTTTCTCAATAAAGATATTTCGATAGAAGAAATTGAAAAAGCTATTAAATCTCTGAAGAATGACAAGGCCCCAGGCCCTGATGGTCTGTTGAGTGAATTCTATAAAGCTAACTTAGATTGGATTTGCAAGGACCTTTATGATATTTATTCTGATGTTTATGCTAAAGGTACCTCGGGATGCCTCATTAATAGAGGAATCATTAAGTTGATCCCTAAGGATGGAGATAAAGCCCTTCTGAAGAACTGGAGGTCAATTACCCTTTTCAATGTTTCCTATAAAATTTTTGCTAAGATTTTGGCCTTGAGACTTGAATCAATTCTTCCCAAATTTGTGAATACCATCCAAACTGGTTTCATCAAAGGTAGATATATTCTTGAAAATTTGATCACTAGCTAGGAAGCCATGAGTTGGTCCAAGCACTCCAACCAAGACTCTGCTATGCTACTTCTTGAATTTGAGAAAGCCTATGACTAGATTGAATGGGACTTTATCATTATGATGTTAGATGCTTTTGGATTCCCTCCCATTTTATGTAACCTTATTAAAATTCTTCTTAAAAATGCCTCTGCTCAGGTGGATGTTAACCGATCCCTCTTTGAACCTTTCCCTCTTGGAAGATCCATTAGGTAAGGCTGCCCCTGGCCCCTGCCATGTTTTTCATTGCCTCTGATGCCCTCTCTTACATCCTTAGGGATAGCTCCCTTTCTCCTTCCGTTAAGGGCATCACCCTTCCTAACGATATTGGGCTTATTAACTGCTAATTTGCTAATGATACTTAGCTATTTTTTATAGTCATTGAATCCAACTTTGAGGCTCTTCAATCCAATCTTACCACCTTCTGTACCATTTCAGGATCCCGTATCTCTCAAGCTAAGTCTATTTGCCTTGGCTGGTCCGATCACCCCCTGCCTGGATCAACAAATCTAATTTCCAATGGGGAGGGCCTCAAAAAATTGTGTTACCTTGGTATTCCCTTCTCCATTGAGCCCTCCCTCAAGGAAATGTGGCTTTGGATTAAGGATAAGATTTTTAACAAGCTTAATAAGTGGCATAACATGTCCCTCTCCCTTGCTAGTAGAGTTTAGGTTTGTCAAAAAAAATTCTCCTCTTATAATGTGTACTACTCCTTTGCTTAGATGTTTAACAATTATCAGATTCTTGAGATTAAGAAAGCCATCAAGAACTTCCTATGGTCTGATGGTAAAGGTAAAAAGAAGCACCACGCTATGAAATGGGACTGGTGCCACACTAACAAGCTCCTTGGTGGGTTGGGCCTAAAAGATCTTAAAACCCAAGGGACTGCCTTGGCCACCGAATGGATCTTTTACTCTCTAGAAGGAGATGAGCCTTGGAAGGTCCTCATTAGAAGTAATATTGAAAGAGGCATCCCTAGAAAGGCTAAAGCTTGGAAAAGCATCCCCTTTTGTGACATCATAAAGGGCGACTTTCCTATTCTTTTTCAAGGATCCTCGATCTTTAAAACTATTTGGAAAGCCTAGGAATATGTTAAAAAATTCATCCCTAATAGAACCTTCTTTGACCATAAACTTCTTTATGGTGAAAGGTCCATTTGGTGGAATTTATAGCTTACTGGAAAACCTCTTGCCCTCTCACAAGGATGTTCTGCCAAATATTGGAATAATTTGGGGATTTCTCAATTTATTTTTCTCTTCGAAGAAGATAAGCTTATTAGCTAGGAGGATATCAGTACTAAGTTCAATATTCCTCCTTCTCAAAAGAAAACTTACAACATGATCATCAAAGCTAGTAAAGATCTACCCAAGGTTTGTCATGTTGATTCTCATAGATTTCTTAAGATCAAATGGTTGGATGGTACTATTGTAGAAAAGATTAAAGCTAAAAACATATACAAAATCATTGCTGCCAATAATGATATCATTGGTCACATTAACAAACTCTGGTACTCTAACCTGGATGATAATATGTGGAAGAAACATCTTGACAGACTTTGGAAGTCTCCCATTGAGCCTAAAATTAAATGCTTCAAATGGTTGTTGCTTCTTGATAGACTTCCTGTTAGGAAAGATCTTAATGATGATGTTGTCTGCAGATTTTGTGGTCTTCATGACACTAGTAGACATATTTTCTTTGATTTCTCTTTTGCCAAAAGTATATAGCGTATGTTTGGAATCAATTATCCAATTTTTGTGAATATCTTTGAAATTGTTACTGGCTATATTGATGGTGTTAAAAATGATATGAATATTTTTTGGAATATGTTATCCTCTAACATTCTTTAGCAAATTTGGAAGTGCAGAAATGAAGAAAGGTATTGAGATTCCCCCAAGTCCCTTACTGAGTGTTTTTGAAAACTCATATATTTCAAAATTTCCTCGTAGGTGAACGTGAATATGACTTTGGATAGAAAGAAACTTAGAAGATTTCTTCAAGCTGGACACTCCACCATGTTCGTCTATGAGCTTATGGATGGGTATGACCAGAGAAGCCATATTGACAACTTTGCCAACTTTGAAGAAACCCTAAAGAAACTCACCAAGGAAGTCAACAAAAGCAAGAATGTGACCGATCAACAAATCAACATGCTGTCTCAAATTTAGGAAAAGAAAAATATTATATGGATGGAGGGACCCAAGGGTTGGACTGCCTAGGTTGAGGACCACAATGATATTTTGTCCTAGCTTGTTTATCTATGTTTTGTAATTACTTTTTGATTACTCTGTAAACTCTTGTGGTTGAGGCTGGGCCTCTCCCGATATACTCTTGTTGTATTTTGACTTTGATATCCTTATAGTTAATTCGAAAAAAAACATAATAATCATAAGAATAATGTAGTTGTATCATTTTTATTAGGAAAATGTTAATTAGCTATATTATAGGTAAAAAAGGTCTACATTTTAATCATTTCTATAAGATTAGATTTAAAAATATATTAAAACTAACATCATGAGCAACACTTACTCGTCCATCTTTTTAGCTTATCTTATTTAATGGATCATGAGTATTATCATAAACATTCTTAAAAATAGTTTAAATAATTCTTTTAAAAATTTATCAACCATATAAAAAGACTCAAAAAACTTAATCTTTTTAATATTTTAATACATTAACTTTTTCCAAATCTAATTTAATAATTTTGTTATTTTAATGCTTTTAAAATTATTTGCAAAGTTTAAACATATCTGCCAAAAAAATAGCATAAATAATGGAAAATTGACTCGAGATGAAATTATAGAATATTAAAATGGAAGACCACCATTGGTAGAGAAACAAATTTCTTTAACGTATTAAGGTCTAGAAGAAAATAAAAATACAATCTTGCACTTTGGCCAATTTATTATTATTATAATATTTGATATAAATATGATTTTTCTCTGTCATAGCTCTCTTCGAAGTGTACAAAAGGTTAAACAATAAGATTTTAGAATCGTTAATGTTTCCTAATATCATATGATAAGTATAATTCATATTTTATGTTTTTTTTTATTTCAATCTATATATTATTATTTAGATTTCAAATTATTTAAAATACTTTTAAAAAATTTTAAAATAATATATTTCAATTATTATATATTATATATTATATTTTATATATAGGTCATTTTTTTTAAATAATACAATAAAAAATGTATAATAGTCATATCATTATAATTTTAATATTATGTATTATATATCTATTTATATTTATTATTTATTTTATATCTAAATAACTAATCTTCTTCATGTTGGGTATTATAATAATTATATTATCTAATATGTTATTCAATTTAATCAAATATATTATTCAATTTAATCAAATATGTTTTCAATTATAATATTATTTTAAATTAAAAAATATAATATTAGAAGACAAAATTAGAATAATTTCTTCTTTCAACAAATTGATAAATATTATTTATTTTTTTATAGAAAGAGATTAGACATAATTTCTTCTGCTTTAAACTGCTCTTGAAATGCTTATGACTAGTGCCATTAATATGTTGTTAATGCACCTCTAGTCCCTTTGTACCTCGGGCCAACACCCTCTTGCTGCTTTTATCTATAAAAACAAATTGATGAATATTTAAATTGACAATGAACTCCTTATTCTCAATCATATCCTTAATAACACAAATGTAAATCTAACAAAAAAAATTAACCAATTTGAAATATATAAATCGAAGAAAAAAAGGGAAGTAACATTAGCCTTTTATGAGTTAAAAGAAGATATAGTATCTATTTTAAGTTGTTAGGTCTTGCTGGAACTAAAGTGGAGGGTAATCATTACCTACGGATCAAAACTTATTAAATTAGTGATTAATACTTTTCTTTTGCTGCGAACGAGGAACCAAATTTCACTCAATTATTATTACGATGATTTTGGAAAGAAATGCGCTCAAAAGTTAAGGAAAAAATTGTCCGTTAGTTATTGGCCTTGTAGAATGCCCAGAGTATTTTCTTTTCACCAGACAAGAGAATACACATTTATCCAACTATGTGGCAGAATTTCTGAAAGAAGATGCAGTTCCAAGCCGTACAAAATCCTGTTTAGAAAGGTCATCTTACTCAATAGGGGGCATAGGAACACACAATTATCCAACTCTGTAGCAGATTTTCTGAAAGAATCAGTTCCAAGCCTAACAGAATCATATTTTAAAAAGTTTGTTATTCACAACAGGCGATTACATATCGGTAATCGGTACAGTTAATTTTCATTGTTCATAAATTGGATTTTTAAAAAAAAAAAAATCCAAGTTAATATTGCGTATAATCCATAATATATATATTTTTGGTTGATTCAGTTTGTAATATCACTACTCTTGAGTAGTAATGCTGCATGCTGTAAAATCTCTCATGTAAATAAGAATTTAAAAATGAACATTAAGTATAAATTTATTATAATGTAGATAATAACTGAAATTCTTTGTTAAAAGACTAATTAATCTCAACTTTTTAGCTGATGAAAAGAGGATTCATTCCAGCTGATTTGTACAAAGCAGTACTTTTAAACTTGCTGGCTCTTTTTCCGCAAATGAGAAAGCAATTTAGGGAGTTCTCTTTTTGTGTAATTTATGAAACAATAATCTTTCTTCAGTCTGTTTATTGCAATTTTGATCATACATTTAAAAAGAAAAAGTTTATTTTGAGACAATGTAATGGAAATCATATAAAAAAAGAAGTCACCGTACTATCAAGAACATAAAAGAAACATTGTGAAATAAAGTAAAAGAAAGTATATACAAGAATATAAAAGAAACAATTACATATCGTAGATCTTGAATTGAATCAGAATTAAAATTAAAATAGAATTAAAACTAATAGAATTACGGGATGCTTGTGAGTTTGGAGATGCTTGTCACCGTTCATATATCTCTATATAAAATTTATAATAAATTTCAAATTAAAGATTTATTGATTTCAGAGGAATAGTTGTTCTCTATAATTGTAATGAATTGAGGAACTCTTATACCTTGACTCTTAATTGAAAAGAAATCAGCGTACATTTTGTAGGCTGGTACCCTCTTATCAAACAGCTAAATGATTTTAGATTTAATATAAAATTTAAAAAGACATTAGAACTAACATTTCACGTTGAACTTGTAGAACCATAATGTGCATTGGATTATAACTTCAACAGAATAGTCATTCGTAAAGTTTATATAAATATAAAGTCGTTAAGCATTATAACAAACATATATTTAGAGATGAACAAAAGATCAAGTACAGAGGAAACAGACTCAGGACCAAATCATAGACAAACATTGTAAACAAACACCCTCACGAGGACTGATAAAGATAGCATAAAGCTTCTGGTTATATACAACGACACTGACACCCGAACAGTAATATAAACCCTACAGGATATCAATCAAACTTAAACACACACTCGCCATCATTCTATACAACCCCAAAAAACGCTACCCTTCCTAACTTATATCAGACTAGCCAGAAGTTACAGACCATATTTATGTACGATAGAGTAGAAGTGAAGGAAAAAGATGACTACCCACCACGAACTACAGGAAAATAGTCTGCACGAGACATTTTCTCTCGTTTTTCGGGTGGAGGAGGAGCCCTAAACAGAGGCGTTGACGAGACATTGGCTGGCACGCTCGTAAGCCCGGCTTTTCTGAAAACCCACAGCCTCCTGTTGTCATTGGACCAGGTTATGCCTTTCTCATCTTTATATACCTCAATAGTGGGGAAATCAGAAGGCTGTATCAGCCCTTTCTCCATTTGATGGCAAACAACTCTCAAAGATGATGGTTTAGGCACGTCAATCAAGATTTTATCTAGCGAAAACCCCTTGCTAAAGTCGGGATTTTCATTTAGAACATAGCTGTAGCTCTTTGTAAAATTCGCCGAAATAGAGTCTTGAGTGAAGCGCAGCTCTTGCGGATTCACGTTCACCTCTTCAAAACTCATCTTCTCCGATATCAAAACCAGTTCAAACTTCACTAATTGCCCTCCTTGCAGATTTCAGAGCCTCCTTCCAAATTTATAGACGCTCGAGAAGGCTGGTCTTTGAAAAGGAAATGAATCGATCATTCTTGTTTATCAAGTTGCTGCTTTATTAATTGTACTTCGGCTTTGTGTCAAAATGTTATTGGCATCGTATTCTGCTTTGTGTCAATTTTGAAAAGAGGAAAGATACCTGGTGTACCTGGATATCTCTCTCGATGGTAAGTAATATATGCACTATTGAAAAAACATTTGATAGAATTGTTTGTGGTACTGTTTTCTAAAATTGAAGTGATATAATATCTCTGTGGATATCTCTGGATATCTCTGTACATTGTCCTCTGTTCCGTTTTAATTCTTTTTTAAAAATACCGCTTGCTTGAAGACGTCCGTGCATTCATTCTGTGTACTGCGATGCCACTGTAAATTACAGAATATAAAACAAGTTGTCGAGATCACATGGCGCCTTTCCTTCGAGGTTATCAGACCTTTGTGGTGACTCGTGTACGATGATATTCACGAAGCATAAACGACATAATGTTTGACGTTTTATGGTATTACATTTATTTCAGAATTTAAATTCTAGTAAAATACAATGAACTCCCCTCTATGCTTCATTGCAATTAGATCTACCAAATTTCTATAATATATAATTACAAATATTTCTGAAACTGATTAAACTGATAGTGGGCGAGTTTCTGATCGCATTCTGTGATCTGTAATTACAATTCCTTTGATTTATAAACTATTTTTATAGGCCAATAGTATGACTATTTCTGCCAACTTTATAGTTAAAAAAATATTATAATTTTATATCTGATATTGGGTATAATTTGATATGATTATAAAATATGTATTTTTGTCCAACGTAATTAAGTCCAAATATTTATCTTCTCATTACTCTTGTGTTTGAGTGCATGCAGTCATAATATACTTGAGTTTATTCATCATCCATTTTCCTAATAATCATGCAGTCATAATATACTTGAGTTTATTCATCATCCATTTTCCTAATAATCATGCAGTCATAATATACTTGAGTTTATTCATCATCCATTTTCCTAATAATCATCACTATTTCTCAATCCACAACTTAAATCTTATTCTTAGCATTGATCTAACTTGTTTGTCTAACCCAAGTGACATTAGCATTCACAAGGTCATTCTTGCAACCTCCATACACATACAAAATTAATATCAAACATTTACATAAAGTGTCCTCTTTTTATGCTTTGGTTTCAACCCATTTAGGTATAGACATTTGTTATTTGATGTTATCCTCGTCTATAAATAGAAATCCATTTACATATATTTTATATCCATACATTAGAGAAAACATCTCTTAATGGAGACATTGTAGAGCAATCATCAACATCTTAAATTTGGAAATCATATACAAAATCTAGCACGTGTGAATTAGTGAACAATCATTCTAATTAAATTGTCCTCCTTTTACGCTTTGGTCTCAACCCATTTATGTATAAACATTTGTTATTTGATGTTATCCTCGTCTATAAATAGAAATCCATTTACATATATTTTATATCCATACATTGGAGAAAGCATCTCTTAATGGAGAGACATTGTAGAGAAATCATCAACATCTGAAATTTGGAAATCGGACACAAAATATAGCACGTGTGAATTAGTGAACAATCATTCTAATTAAAATGTCCTCCTTTTACACTTTGGTCTCAACCCATTTATGTATAAATATTGTTATTTGATGTTATCCTTGTCTATAAATAGAAATCCATTTACATATATTTTATATCCATACATTGGAGAAAGCATCTCTTAATGGAGAAACATTGTAGAGCAATCATCAACATCTTAAATTTGGAAATCAGAAACAAAATCTAGCACATGCGAATTAGTGAACAATCATTCTAATTCATGTACATGTTTGAAGCAAGTTATATGCCTTTTTTTAAATGTAATCAGCTAGCCTAAATTAAAAAATTCAAATTCAACTTAATGTATAATAGGGTTTAGAATCTAGGAATGTGAATCTAAGATTTATGTAATTTATGATTGTATTCTATTTAGTTTTTACATTTTGCAGTCCTCTTTCTTGAACTATTAGTATTTTTTGTAAGTCAACTTTGTTGAATAAAAAAAGAAAAAAAGAATAGCATGATTCTAATTTGTATTCACAACTATCAAGAACACCTTCATATTTCTAAAGTGCATAAATCTTATTGTCATTATCAATTTGCATTCATTCTATGGTCACAAAGCTAAGTGATCTCCATATCATCATTTATTACCATTTATAGCATGCATGATCGAGCTCTCTATTTGATATGGTATGCTACATTTCACCCCTATATTTACTACTAGATTCCTTGACCTACTTATATTTACTTTTATTAATGTAAGGTCAACTTTATAATCTTTTTCATTTAAGTAAACATAAAAAAGCATACCCAAGATTCAATCCTAAAATGAGGATTTTGGATTCATATTTATTTGTAATTTTATAACCTTTTTAAGACTAATAAATATCTTTTTTTCCTCAATAATGGTTAAAATATCTATGTTCTAGGATTTATTAATGCATTTCCTAGTTTTTCCTTTAACAAAGTAGACACCTTAGTTTTGCATTAGGGTTTGATTCTTGTATAAATTTTAAATTTATTATTTCAAAATCAATGTGGCTACAAGAATCATTGTATATAATTATTTGTTATGTGATGTTTAAGCTCAAGAATTGTATCAACAATAAATTAGCACCAAAGAAAGAAGGTGAATGGATTATATCTATTGATTCATAATTCAATACTAAAATAATAATATAATGATAAATTATTAATATATATTATTCTGAATGGATGACTTATAGTGTATTGCTTAGGGAGAGCTAAATAATTGACAAAGATTGATTTGCATGAGTTAGTAACATGAGTGTTGAAATTATTTTAAATAGACTTTTGGATGATTTTCCACCCATGGGAAACATTAGCCATGATATATTAATTTATTTCTCAATTCAATTTTAATAAATAAGGTATTGCATAGTAGGCCACTTATGGAGAATAAGGAGGTGAAATGATAAGTTAAAGAGTTGTACCAATAATAATTTAGCACCCAACAAGAATGAAGAATATTAGTGTATGCATATCAGTTCACAAGATATTAATGAGAATAAAGTATGGACTTACTATTCTAAAGAGATGGCTTTATTCACCATATAAGTAGGCCTAAATAATCTATAGCAATATTCTTGAAGACTGAAGAAGAAAAAATCTTAATTGGACAAAAACATGAGTATAAAATTATGTTTATTAAAAATAATGGGTTTTACAAGTGTCTTATTATGTCATTTGAACTAGCTGATATATTAACCATATTCAAGAAAGTAATAAATAAAGCAATGAATCTATTTTTGGTTGTGTTCAATATATTTGTTTAGATGTATTATTAATTTTTAACAAGACAATGGAATAGCATTTGAGATTAGTTTCTACAAAGATTGAAAGAATGTAGTTGTCAATTAACTTAAAATAATATGTATTTAGTTGAAAAGGGTTAAAAATTATTTGGCCTTTATAATATTTATTTTTTCAAGTATTCATAACTAGAAAGAATATTTGAAGTAAGAATATTACACGATTTAATGAGCTTGTATAGAATGTCTTTCTTTAGAGAAATGATTGTAGTTCGATATGAATCACTTCTATTGATAAGTGTAACAAATATTTTTTTAAATTTGTCTAAAATTACAGAATAATCAATTTTAGTAGTGTCCAATTTCAATAAGGTACTTTAAATAGATTGTGATGCAAGTAGAACAATAATTGGAGTTTTGAGCCAAGAAGTTAATCTCATTACATGTTTTATTACTAATTTGAAGGAAAGAAATAAATTTATAACCATATTTCTTAAACATGATAGCAAGGCTTTAGACTAATGCAGTGCTATGTAATTAAACTTATGATAAAAAGTAATAAAATAAGGTCCATGAAAAAAGGAGGCTAAATATTGGAACAAAAAATAACATTACCCTGATATATATCCCTTATTAAAGATATTCTTATTGATAATAGACTAGGGACTCGAAAATAAATTAAAAGCAAATTTGATATCCCTCTTTCTCAAAAATAGACATATACTTTGATTGTTAAAGCTACTCGCATTTATTTTCTAGGTAAAATATTTCTTAGAAAGACTTTTTCGAAGCATTGGAAATGGAGAGATGGTTCCTTACTAAAGAATGTTTCTACTAGAAAAATCTATAGCATATTAAAAGAAGACTCACATATTCTTAAGTGGACAAATCAGTGTTGGGGCCTTGAATGGCCACATTCAAAGTGACATTTTATTGCAAACATGTTGTGGCACCAACCTATTGAGCCAATAAAATCCTATTTTTGGTGGTTATTGTTGTTTAAAAAACTTGTTGTGGGTCATGTTTTATCAGCTATGGGTATTACTCCCTCTTCTTGTTCTTTTTTTCTTGTCCTGAAACTATTAAGCATAATCTTTTTTAGTGTAAGTTTGTTTGCATGGTTTGATCATTGTTATTTGGATCTCCCATTGTTTGGAACTCTCGCCCTGGTCTTTCTTGGATCAAAGTCTTCATTGGCTATGTTGATTTATTTGATGCAAAGTTTAACAAGTTTTGGTCTATTTTTTCAGTTGAGGTCTTATGATTCCTCTAGAGATAGAGAAATGAAGAAAATAGGAAGAGAGAACTTACTAGGTTTAGCAATAAACTCACCCACTATTTTATTATGACACAAGTCTCTTCTATACTTGATATTCATAAAAGAAGGTTTATAATCCTCACTCAGGAAGGAGCTCTTATCATTTACAAATTTGATATCTGATCTTCTCACTACTTTAACACTTATAAGGACATGTTGGACAAGAAATATCTAGAGATCCTAAAGTAGTTTACTAAGGGAAAGGTATTGACATTGAACAAGCCAATGAAAAGAATAAAGAACCCATTATTCTAGATGTTTCAAGCTGGGAAATTGTTGTTGAAGTTTCTTATGAATTTGATCCTCCAATTGGAAAATATGAAACTAATCATGGTGAATGCAGTAACAATATCCTTGGGTCATGGGACTCTTGATGACCTATTTAATCTTTGGTCTTTCTATATTTCTACTCTGAAACTGTCGTACTATAACTATTTTGATGTGTAACACAATGTAACTTGATAGTTTATGATATAGGTTCAAATGATAGTGTAGATACATATACTCTTCAATCGAATGTTATTGCAGATACTGTCATTTTTATGATAAAACTTTGTACTGATCTCTTTTAAATTATTATCAATAGAAAAATAAGGTACTTTAAATAGATTGTGATTCAAATAGAACAATTATAGGGCTTTTGAGCAAAGAATTTAAGCTCATTACATATTTCACTAATAATTTGAAGGAAATAAATAAGTTTATAACCATATTACTTAAACACGATAGTGAGGCTTTAGACGAGTGTAGTGATATGAAATTAAAATTATGATAAAAAGTTAAAAAATAAGATCCATGACACAAGAAAGAGGTTGAATATTAGAATATAAAATAACATTATATATAAATCCCTCGCTAGAATTACCAAAAGATGGCATAAGGATTTTTCTTATATACATATTATACTTGAGACATTAACAACATGATTTATAGACAAGCCTAAACATAAATTAGACAACTTACGCTATACAAGTGACCAAAAGGGTACTCTTCCCAACTTATGGTATACATTTAAAAATTTAAAACATTTTTTATGTTTAATACATAGGAAGAGAAAAAATAAAAGATTACCAGAAACCATGAACTACGGTAAAATAGTCCATAGGAGAGATTGCCTCTCATTTTTTTGTGGTTGAGGAGCTTTGAAGAGAGGCGTTGACAACCACAACGTCTTATTTTTGTTGGACCAAATAATGTTGTTTTTATCTTTATATACTTCAATTGAGGGGGAATCAGAAGCCTTTAATAGGCCCTTTTCCATTTTCTCGCAAACCATACTCAAAGACCTAAAGTTTGGTATAATTTCAAAACTTAAGAGAGGCCATACATGTTTGGTTGAAGTTGCATGAAATGGATTCATGAGTGAATCTAACTTCTTGTGTATTTTCATTCACTTTCTCAAAACTCATCTTGCTAGGTTATCAAATCCCACTCAAAAATCACTATTCACTCTACTTTCTTATTTTCAAACCCTTCCCACACTCCTTTGGATGCTCCCCATAAATTTTTAAATGCTCTAGAAGGTTAGTATTATAGAGGATATGCCTAAATCATTCTTCTTTATCCAATTTTTTGATTTATCTATTGTAATATTATTTTCTCCAAAATGTACTTGTGATGTAATAGGAAAATAATCAACCTCTTCTACAATCTCAAAACCAAATTCAAACAAATAAAGACTCTATTTTAAGAAAATAAGATATTGGTTGCAACAAAGAAATAAACTTTATTTCATTAAATCCACAAAAATAAAAATATAGCCTTTCATGTCCCTCTCCTCCATTCAATATTGTAAAGCTCTTAAACATATGGGATAATCATTACAATAAAATAAAAATTTCTTTCAACCAAATGCAACATCAAATCTGCAACTCGTCATACACAAATATAACAATCTGATGTAAGGGCTTCTTAAATCATTACATTTATTTTATTTTATTTTGATGTTAAGATTATTTCTGTGTGTTGTTTTGTGTTCTTAGGAACTCTTGGGGTATATTTTAATGCTTCTAGATATATGGTTTAGTCTAGGAAGTCAAATTCTTGAGTTCTTGCCAAAAACTCAATTTGAAATTTCTAGTGCTAATTTTACTTGTACAAGGTTGGATATTATTTCTACCTTATTTTAGTTTTTTTGTTTCAATAAGGAACTCTTGTGTAATTTTAGGCCATTTAGGTCTTAGGTTGTCTAAATTTTTATCAAATTGTATAAATGGAAAAAAAATGCAAAGTTGTGGTGTGCAAGAAAGTTGCAAAATTGTCGAAAAAAGTGCAACTTAGGATGTAATGGGTTGGAGTCAGTTATAAGAGTTAAAAATAAATAAAAAAGGTGTAAAAGATCTAGTTTTGATGAGAAGGTGGGATTTGCAGAAGTTCCAAATAATAAAACTTGATTTGATATTGGAATAGACTAGTTTATTTGAGTTTTCCCTATATAATAGTTTGAACAAGTAAATTTGCATGACTTACATAGAAAAAGTGTATCCCTACACACATGTGGCGAATATATTTATCATTCGTACATTCTATTATCATTTCATTTCATGCAATTTGGTTGAGTTTTGATTATGTTATGGCATTTTTAGTGCTTGTTGTCCTAAATGGCCAATTTTTCCAATGAACAATCTAAAAGAAATATATTGTATGACCTTTTATGGAAGAGTTCAAGCCTAGAACCAATTGAAAAAATAGATACTATGTTTCTAGTTTATAATGTAAGTATTTTCATGAGATTTCTTTCTGGGGTTTTGAGAAAGTTATTATACTTTGACCATTGACTATCTTGTACCCTATGTAGGGTTTCCAATGCACATGTTTAATTTGTTACTCGACCTTCCATCATTGGAAAACCATGAAAATTGGGGAGAATGTCTATTTTTATGTATTTTATCATTCCTAAAAGGGAAGTATTTATATTTTTTAAATTGGTAGAGATATACATGATTTTTAAACACATTCTATAGTAGTAGGCCTGAAAAGAACACAAGTAAAGGAGGGTTTGATGTTTTAATGTTTTAATCTAGTTTGAACACTTGAAGTAATGGTTGTATAGATTACAATCGCATTATGTAAGGCTTTAATGTTGGACTATTATTTTATGGGAGTGATTCAAGTTATAGATATGATGCTATCATGCCTATGTAAAGATAAAGTTCAATCCTTGGCATTAAGGTTTTGAAATGTCAATGTGTGGTTTGGGCTCGTTAATTGAAAGAGATGTCTTGGAATGTTGTCAAGTGTAAATACAAAGGTTCAATCATCATATATTGAATGAATGTGGACAATGATGGAAATAGTAGGCTCCTAATAGGCCTTGTGATAAGGTTTCTAAGAAAGAGCACTTAGGATGTATCTAGTTGCATTGAAGAGTCCATTTTGAGTCTTATGCATTTTTAAGATTTAAATTCCTTCCTCTACATCACTTTTGAAGTCTCATTTCTTTCTCTTCGATATAGATTCTTCTCACACTATCATGTCCCCATTCTTTCCTTTTCATGACCTCACCTTGTGTCCTTTTCATTTAATGCAGTATTATTCACCTTAATTCTACATGATCTTCAAGCTCTTCCTTACATCAATGATGCCCAATAAATTCCTCTATCTCTACACTCACTTTTAAATCAAAGGAACTAGTAAAACCTAGTTTTACCTAACCTGTAGCTCCAACATTTATCCAATCTAAAATAAACTCTTCCCATCCTCTATCAAATACTTCCCTATATTAGAAAACTATTCTTCTTAACATTTTTTGGGTTGGCAAAAAAAATATGTTCTTATTGTGTACCACCTATATCATCTATTAAATGAGCCCTTGTATTGTTGTGTACCTTTCTTATTACTCCTTACATAAGCTTCAACTTAAGTTTCACCCCATCCTTCATTAATGAGTATGCATTAGCATATCCATCATGCACTACTCTCCTATCAAATTTACAAGGCCTCCCTAGAAAAACATGACAAGCATTCATAGGCATAATGTCACACATTATTTTGTCATAATACTTTCTAGATTCCAATATTAAATTTTACCAAGCATTGTTGGATAAAAACTAAAAACCTATGTCACACTTTAAGATAAGCTAGATATTCTATCCAAAATGAATTCATTTTTGGCAAAACCCATGTGGTAGTCCTGTGGCATTCATGTAGCAGAGGGGTTTTGGCTAGAAATATTTTGACCGAAACTAGTTTGGCTAAATCCTTTTTGGTTGAAACCTTATGATTATGTATATACCCCAAAAGAGTTTGTAGACCATTATTTTGCACCCAAAAAAAATTGCAATAGAAGGTGAGATCTTAGAAGATTAAAACAAAAACATCCAAGTATGTTTTCTTTTTTATAATAACTTTAATGTATGATTATATTTATTGTTTTAAATAATTTTTCACAATATAAATTGTAAACATACACATACACATACACATGGACATGGACATGGACATGGAAATATATATAGATAGATACACATAAAAATACACATACATATAAACATGCATAGATACATACACATATTTCAATATACATAAATATAGTGTGTGTGTGTGTGTGTGTGTGTGTGTGTGTGTGTGTGTGTGTGTGTGTGTGTGTGTATATATATATATAATATTTACATATGCATGTGGGTAAAAGCACAATAAGCTGTCACCCTTTTACAAAGGAAGAGGCTAACAAAATCAAAGTTGTTCAACTTCAATAGTATGAAAATGATATTTATGTTTAGAATTTGAAGATGATGTAAACTAATTAAATGTGATAAAATGGATGAATTTTATGATTAATATTTTTAATATTTTTTTTAATACAAATTGATATGTTTTTCTATTTTTTAAAGATGATTTTTTAGTTGCTGAAAAATGCTAAAAATTGGGGGTCTAGTTCCCACCAAAAAATTATATGTAAATAAACATATTTTCCCCTAATTTCAAAATATGTCATAGATGACATATATATCTAGTGCATAAAGAAATAAAAATTGGTTTGTGAACTATATTTTCTCTTTTATAACAATTCAAATTTTAAATCACTGAAATCGACAGTTTTCATCTCACAACATATTTTTCATAACAAATCTATCCCAATCAAAAAAAGAAATATATATTCTTCAAGAGGACTCTCTCCTTTAGTGCACCATGTATTTTTCAAATTTATTTAATATGATTTACTATTTTTTTCTTTCTCCGAATCAACATCTCCTTGACTGTTAAAATACCTACTCATAATTTTTTTAATTACAATAAACTGTCTAATTAAAACACTATAAAATCTATATGAGGATATTCTTGACTCTGATCTCTACAAAAGGGTATTTTTTAATTTTCAAAAAAATGTCATTAAAAATATTAGGAGTTATTAAAATGCCACTTTTATGAAATAATTTTATTTTTATGATAATTGGACCCAAAGTGGTATAAAACATGCATTTAATATATATTTTCAATTGGAAAAGTTAAAGAACTTATCTAACTTAGCTATAATGAATCTAGCAAGATCATATGTTTGACCAAAATTAATTTTTAGTTAGAAATACTAAAATTCAGCTATGCTGATAAGTTAGCCTAAAAGGTGACAACTGATTGTGCTTTTACCCATGTGTGAATATGTACATGCACACACACATACATGTACATACATACACATATGTATGTATGTATGTATCTATGTATATATGCATGTATAATACACACACACACACACACATATTTGTATATGTGTGTGTATGTGTATGTTATTTAGACATAGACATACACATAGAGTATTGGTCATATTAGACTTTATCAACAAAGAAACTTAAAGCATTAGATCATATGCATATGCTAGAGATATCTCTTTACAAACTTAATTAAATCTCAAGTATAGAAACACACAAACATTATGCATGTATATCTATACATGCATGTATGTATGTACATGTGTGTATGTCTATATGAATTTTTATGTGTGTATATATCTATGTGTGTATATGTATATGTGTACACACATATTTGTATGAACATATATTTATGTATATATGTCTAGATGTTTACAAGTATATATGCAAGTTAATGTGTATGTGGCTCAAGTATGCGTACATGTCATGTTTATTTTTGTATTTATATATGTGTGTGTGTGGTACACTTATGTATGTATAAATGTATGTATATACATATATATGTATATGTGTATGTTTATGTGTATGTGTATAGTAATATGTATATGTCTAGATATGTGTAAGCACATATATGCACATGGATGTATGTTTATGTATATTTGTACATGTATATGTCCATGTGTATGGACCTATGGACCTATGTATATATGCCTATATTTATGTATATATACATGTCTACGATTATGTGTATGGACTTATGCCTATGTTTATGTATATATGTGTGTATTTATGTGTGTGTGTGTGTCTATGTGTATGTATATTTTTACACATGCACATGTCATGCACGTATCTATAATGTGTATACATGTATGTATTTATGTATATATATATATACACATACATGTAGTATATATTTATAATATATATGTACATGTATATGGGTAAAAGCATGATCAAGTATCACCTTTTCGGCTAACTCAAATCACTCAGCCCAGTTAGACTTGGCTGAGTTAGACTTGGCCGAGTCTAACTAGGCCGAGTACACATAGGTGCCACATGGCACTGAATGGTGTCTACATGGCCCAGTAGACTAGGCCGAGTGGTACTCGGCCGAGTAGGACTCGGTCGAGTCTAAATGATATTTTTAATATAAAAAAACCTTCCCAAGCCCCTAATTTTCACACTATTTGGTTGTGTGTGTGGGGCCGAACCCCTAGGGGGACTCGGCTGAGTTCGAATCGGCCCAATTAGACTCAGCCCAGTCTACCTAGGTGGCATGCCATGTTGGTAGCCAAACCTCCAAAAACACAAAAAAACTAGAATTTTGCACTTCTGCCATTCCTTTCTCTGATCAAAATAGAAAATCTTGAAAAACTAAAAGTACCCTTTTCTAGATCTCAGAAGTATGATTCTGGACATATAAATTTTATATTGTTTCAACAACAAAATGTTAAACAAATTTGCTAAAAACTACATGTAGGTATATTAAACTTCAAGAAGACATTGATTTGAAAAATATAGAAAAATGCTAAATGAATTCAGAAAATTTTCAAAATCATATACAACACTAGAGGAGAGAGTCCTCTTCAAGAATATGTAATTTATTTAGTTTTTGGCATAGATTTGATAGGGGAAAAGTGACGGGAGAAAAAAACTATTGATTTCAGGTAAGTTCAACTTTGAATACTTATAATGGGTAAACTATAAATTGAAAACAATTCTTTCCCTTTTCCTGCACTAGATATACATGTCATCTAAAACATATTCTGAAATTGGAGGGAAAAACAATGTTTTACTTATAATGATTTGACGGGAAGTAAACTCCCTGATTTGAAGTATTTTTCAGGACATGAAAATAGACCTTAAAAAATAAAAAAACATATTAATTTTTGCTCAAATTAATTTTTACAAATTATAGGCATAAAATTCATCCTATTTTACACATTTTATCAGTTTACATCATCTTCAAATTCTCAACAAAAATGTAACTTTTATGCCCTTGAAGTTTTTTAGTTTTGGTGTTGTTAGCCTCTTCCTTTGTAAAAGGGTGACAACTTATTGTGCTTTTACCCATATATGTATGTGTGTATGTATATGTATAATTTTTAATGTGTATATCCTAGGTATATACATATATACACATACACATACATGTAGTATATATTTATAATATATATGTACATGTGTGTGTGTGTGTGTGTGTATGTATAATTTTTAATGTGTATATATATGTGTATATCCTAGATATAGGATGCCAATGGCATCATGTACCTCAAACTTTATATCCAAATTACAATTGGGGCCATGTCTTGGTGTTTTAGTAGAGGATTTTGATTTATAACCAACCTTATTATTCTATTTCCCCATTCTATCTAAAATCAACCCTCACACTCCAGTTTGGAGAGATAAAAGAAATTATAATATTGAAGCCCCAATTTGAAGAAATCTCATGAAGTGAGGACTTGTGAATCAATGTTGCATCGATTCTTCTATCAAGCATTAAACTCTTTTTTGATCATTCAAGAATTCACTACCATTTGACATCATAGAGTCACAAAAGAATTTTGATGATGACTAGGAGATCATTGACTGATGATTAGCTTGTACTCTTCCTCTTAGTATTGGGTTTGATTTCTTGTTATCTTAAGATCTACATGTTTTTTCTTTAGATATATGTTTATGCTTCAGATCTATGTTTATTTGCATCCTCTTAATCACACATTGATTAAATTTTCATATTAGGCTTTACTCTATTACACTAGGGTAGATCTTAGCATTACATTTATGTATTTTAGCACAAAGAAATTTAGGCATGCTCTATATTGACGAGAACTACACAAATTATATCTATTATATTTAGATATTCGTGGAGGTGGGAATCACCAAAATGGGGGATTGACCAATGCAAACCCTTATATAGTCATCTTGGGAGTGAGAAAAACTATGTGCAACTTTTCTAGCAAAAAACCCAAGCTACAAGATTGTATTAGCATCATGTCCCTCTCAGTATTCAATAAAATTTTAGGGACAAAAATATATAGGTCTCAAGATGTTAGTTTTGTAGTCAAAAATTCAAATCTAAAGTCTTGATCCTCTTATTTAATTTCTAGGTGCATTCAAATATTTCTCCATTCCCTTTTACATCAATTTTATCAGTTGAATTATATCATATCTATTCTTATGTGATCTTTTTTATATCAGTATCACCCCTCTCCTCAATTTTATGAAAGAAAGTCCAATTGAAACTACAAAAGAAAAAATGACCCCGAAAGATTTTTTTTACATTAGCATCCCTCCTATTAGGTTGTGTTGATCTAATTTGTCTTTACATGGTTTTGTATTCCAATGTGTGTTATGGATTGAGAAATACCCCCTTCCATTTCTTACCATTTCATGTTGCACAATGTGAAGTTAAATATATTGCATCAACATATTGGATTGCAATCAAAGAAGAATTTCTATTGCCAAGGTATAATCCAATCCATTTCCAACTCTAGCCCTTGTTATATGATAACATGTTTCCATTTATTTCATATTATTTTAAGGTTCATTTAAAACCAAGGTTTGACTGAGGAAAACCTCTCTCTAAACAACAATTTCCCATTTTTCTTTGTGCAGGTGTAGGTGGCATTCACACCAGCTCAAATCTAGAAAGTTCAAGACCTGATGTAATATCTTTAATTAAGTTTTGTCAAAATCACTGGGACTAAGATGCCTAAATTACCCTCTTCTCAGGAATAGGGTGCCAAAACCACCCACTTACATATAAAAAAACATCAAATTAAAATCATAGGCATGTATTATTTTTTTATTTCCTTTTCTAATACTTGTATGTAGTTATTTGTCTATTAGACTGTATATGTTACAACTTAACAATATTTATCTATTTTTACCTCTATCTTGCATCATGGGTATATGCAAAAAAGATCGGGGACAAAAAAAGGGCCAAATTATTTTTTGGTCCCCCAAAATACATAGCGCACATGTGATAGAGTGCATACGCAGTATAGCACATACACACTATAAAAATATCGTAAATGGATTTAGTGCAACATCAAAATGAAAATGGTTTACATAGGGTGTATGCGTATGACATATGTGGCAATAAATAAAGACAAAAACCCTTTCTAAATAGGGAGCACTCTTACCAATTTCAGTACCAGGACCATACATAAAAGGTAACATTTTTCTTATAATTAAGTTATATTTTATGTATACAATTTTAAGATGTTCGAGAATGGTTTCATCTTCATAGGATTTAAGATAAAGATTCTTTATTTTCAGGGTTAAGTCCTAGGAACCCTTAGAATACATTACGACCCCTTAGGACACACTTTATGGTTCTAATGTGTCCTAATATGTGGTAATGGGTCGTAAGTGGTCCTAATTGGTCCTAAGGGATCTTAGGACCCATTACAACATATTAGGAAATATTAGAACGATCAAGTGTGTCATAAGGGGTCGTAATATGTTCTAAGGGGTCCTAGGACCCCCTACAACCCACTTTATGGTTCTAATGTGTTCTAATGGGTCGTAATGGGTTGTAAGGGGTCCTAATTGGTCCTATGGGGTTAGAAGACCCATTATAACATAGTACAACACATTAGGATACATTAGAGTCATAAAGTGTTTTGTAAGGGGTCGTAATGTGTTCTAAGTATTCTTAGGACCCCTTACGACATAATTTATAGCTCTAATGTATCCTATTGTGTTTAAATGTGTCCTAAGACCCCTTAGGACCCAATAGGACCCCTTACACCCCATTATGACAAATTAGGACACATTAGAACCATAAAGTGTGTCCTAAGGGGTCTTAGGACCCCTTAGAATATATTATCACCCCTTATGACACACTTGATGTTTATAATGTTTTTGAATGAGTCGTAAGGGTGTTACAA
Source organism: Chamaecyparis obtusa (assembly GCA_027943335.1). Taxonomy (NCBI): domain Eukaryota; kingdom Viridiplantae; phylum Streptophyta; class Pinopsida; order Cupressales; family Cupressaceae; genus Chamaecyparis; species Chamaecyparis obtusa. The sequence continues at coordinate 1,031,629 of BSBK01003296.1, forward strand.
CTAGTGGTTGCCATTGCACCAAAAGATTGACCTGTTAATGCTTGATACAACCACTAGACTTATAGAAGACACATGAGTCTATTAAGCCCTATTGTGAATCCTGAGGGGAGTGCTGACCATTTTGCCAACAATCTCCCCCTGAGCGTTACTCGAGGGGTTTTGAACTTATGGCCAAGCTCTGATACCACTTGTTACAAGTAGTGGTTGTCATTGCACCAAAAGATCAACCTATCAATGCTCGATATAACCACTAGACTTATAGAAGACACATGATGTTGTTAAACCATGTCATGAATCCTAAGGGGAGCGCTGACCATTTTTCCAACAAAGGGATCCTAACGGGTCCTAAGAGGTGTTAGGACACATCAGGACATATTAGAACCATAAAGTGTGTTGTGAGGGGTTGTAATATGTTATGAGTGGTCCTAGGACCCCTTAGAACACTTAGAACACATTACGGCTCCTTAGGACATACTTTATGATTTTAATGTGTCATAATGGGTTATAATGGGTTTTGGTACTCTCAATTAATTGAGATTATCATTGTAAATTTGTCTATGGTTTCCTTTGCATATGAGTGAGTGCCTTGTTTTTGCCTTCAAGAATTCAAATACCTTGTAAATTTCATGCTTCATCATGTGAAAGTGTGTCAAGTTGCCACCTCCTGGGACTTCATATGATATATTTATCAGATCATTTTGGAATGTAGATTAAAATATTTCACCCTAGACAATGTCAAGGCTTGTTTCACGAGATTTTACTTGTAGAAAATTTATAGAAAGTGGATTTTCTTAAGAACACATGCACTAAACGTATCAATTGCCCAAGTTTCCTGTATGCATCTTGATGATGGATTGGCAGTTTTGTAAAGGAATAGTGTGGGCCTTTATCCCACATTTGTGGTGTGGGTTATACTAAAAGATATTTTTAAATGTGTCATCACACATTCTTAATTTCTTGAAAGATGTGAAGGCTTTTTGGAGGCTTTCTTAGATGGGGAGATAACTTGGTGGAAGACAGCTGGTGATAAATGACAGGAATATTTTGTGGATCCACGTCTATGTTCAACGGGGATGAGTCAAACCTACCATGTGGCAGAGGACAATGAGTGAAGGTGGTTAAGTCATGATCAAATATGACAAATTTTTTGATCCTACAAAAGAAGTTGCAAGAAAGATAATGACCGCGGGATTGCGAGATCTTGACACATCTCTAGGATGGGCTAATACAAGTGCTAACTCAGTAATGACATAAAAGGTTCACATCCAACGTAAGATTGGTATGTGACATGTACCCCAAAGTAATGAGTTGGATTTGGGGTGACACGTGGGGTCACCCCGTGATCCTATGATCCAGGTGGAGGTTGTTGAGTCAAATTGTTGGATAACAAAAGGGTGACATATGGCAAATGCACTCGAAGTAGAATGTGGGCCTAATGGTGATATGTGGCAAAATTTTGTGATCTTGCAATCCTAGTTAACAAAGAGATGAAAATATTTCTAGGATTGTGATACGTCATGGGGATGATTGACAAAACAAAATAATGTGTTGGTCAACGTGGATATTGAGGTGGTGCAAAGGTAGATCTGATGGAAAATCAGAAGCTGTCACATGGCATCCATAGGTAAGTAGACCAATTTGACCAAGGTTGACTGGGTTGGAAATGAGTGAGAATTTGAATTTTAAGAAAGATAATGTTGCATATCTCCAAATGAAATAAAGGATAAATAAAATATTTAAATGAGGTATTGTGTAATGTATAAATGAAAGATAGTGTGTCGAGAAAAATTAAGGTAAAAGGCCACAGGTATAAAAGGTAAGGTGGATATTTTTTAAAGTTGTCTAAGATATTTCACATGCACAAGTGGAAAAGTAGAGAGGGTAGTGCAAAGAAGAGTATCAGATTTGGTTACAGAGAGATGAGAAAGATGGGTTTTTAGTAGATTAGGGCATATTGAATATGGACATGTGGCAACATTTGAGAAAATATAATTTCCTTCTTCTATTTTTTTATTTTCTTCTTTTATCTTTTCATAGGATTCCCATTTGGTTTCTAGTTCCAAATGTTTTGAGGTTTCCAGTAGAAAGTTCTTATGGGTAGGAGCAGTTTTGTAAATCTTCCTCAGAGTATTTCTATAAATCTTGGTTAAATCCCTTTGTTGGTTTTTGGTGTTTTAGGTTGTATTTATGTTATATGATAGAGGTGGCTTATATTTTTCAATGAAATATAGTGTTGGTTCAAATCTCTCCAGTGAATGACTCGGTTAAGTTTTAAATGGAACAAAACAAAGAGTTGTCCCATTTAGTGTCTTGTTGTGAGATATGTGGGTTTCTTTTGATGCTTTAATTCAAATCTAATTAATTAAAATTCTTGATAGAAGTTGTAGATTTGCTAGGCTTGTGAAGGGATTTTGATAAATAGGCTATGTTGGGATTAGCGTTGGAGAATAATTTAACACAATATTCTTAGATCTTAGGCTATTAATGAAACTTTGTTGTATCATGTTGTAATTTTGATGACTCCTCTACCCAAATAGATGAGGCACTGATCTCAGCTAGTTGTGGGATTTACATATGTGTTATTTTTCATGTCCAAGTGGTCCTTGATACAAAAAAAATGATTTAAATAAGAATACTGTTACTTTTGAGTATGTTATGTTGTTGTCTTACCTCGATCTCATGCTCCATTCTAGTTGACATTCAATGGATAATTAGCCATTATCTAGTATCTCCCTGTTATGTTGATTGCCTTATATGACATCACCTACTTTGAATTTAATTGCTATTAAGGGTTTTAAATATGTGTTTTAAGGGTATTAAAGGTCTACCCACCTTGGTTTTTTAGTGCCTAAAGTACAAAAGGGTTTACAAGATCTTTGTCAGTTAGTCCAAGTCTCTGAGATTTCTTCTTATTGGAGTTGACTTCTCCATAGGAAATGGCAAGATCAACTTGGTAGATATTTTGTAGTGTAAACCTTTTCAAGAACCAACAATGGGTATTAGGACCCCTTACAACCCATTACGACCCCTTCCGACACATTAAAACCATAAACTATGTCATAAGGAGTCGTAATCAGTCATAAGTGGTCTTAGGACCCATTATAACACATTAGGACACATAAGATCCATAAAGTGCATCTTGATGGGTTGTAATGTAGTTTATGTTAGAGTAAAGTATTAATTATATTAATTAAATTTACTCCTTTCTTAAGATGTCAACACTTTTATTTTTAGTTGTTTATATTTAAAAACACATGCACTAGTTGATTTAAACTTATGCACTAGTTGTTTTAAATATAAACTTGCATGCATTAGTCTTGTAATAATTTAACTAATTATTACATGCACTAGCTTTTGTCTTTCAAGGCTTTCGATCTCCTTTATTAGGATGATCCATTGTACATTCAATTCATTCATTATTTTGAGGATATTTTCTTCTTCATTTTTTGAGTCAAACCCTTGCCCTCTTCTTGTCTCTACTTCCTTGTAACAAGTTTTTGTATGCAGGTGATCTTTGGGTTTTGTGGATTTGTATTGCTCAAATCCTACATGGTATCAGAGCCTAATCTGCTACAACTTGTTCGCATTTGAAGGATTCAAAGATTAGAAAATCATCTATTTCCGATTTGGGTTTTTTGGGTTTTTTTATTGAAATTATGGGGTCTCTAAATTTTGGTGCACTTTGAGCTCAAACGGACCTCACCATTGAGCTCACAGTGCCCAAAAAACCCTATTTCAATATAAAACATATCCAATTTGTAGAACTTTGCATTTAGGGCATTTTTTGCTAACAGACAACGTTACACACTTCCCAAGGTAGAATTTATATGAACTGGCATGCTTCCCAAGGTAGAATTCTCTATTTTGGCATGCAAATCGAGGCAAAAATTTTGGTGCCTGTTACGCAAATTAAGACCAAAAAAATAGCATGCAAATCCAGGCAAAAATCTAAAAAGCCCGTCATTGATCCCAAGGTGCACATGCAATTTTGAAAAAAAAAATTATTTTTTTCATTTTAGTCAGCGACGGCCATTTGGCTGTCAAATTTAAGCCAGGAGGATGCAGTTTTAGCCCCTAGTCATATGGCGACCAGGGGCTAGAATTTTAGCCCTAGGGGGCTTGTATGCTGCAACGGCCATTTGGCCATCAATTTTAAGCCCGTGAAGTGCTGATGTCAGCACATTTAGACACCATTTTGGGCCCTCCAGCACAACAGTTGGTATTTTTCTCATAACTTGAGCATATAGTGTCGAAATTGGGCAAACAAGATATCGTCGAAAAGCTGGTTCCGAGCTCTATCTAGATCTGGAGGTTTGAATTTCTTATTTTTATTTTTTGATGGTTTTTTTTACTGTCAATGCCATATGTGTTGGGAACTAAATTGAAACAATTGTTGTATTGTCATTGATGTCAAACCTTAATTGGTAAGACTGTTGCTACTTAGGAAAGTATTGTATCTATTTGAGTGTTGCTAAGGGGCTAAGCAAGGTAGGTAATAATAGCACCCAGGGAAAGGTTGAGTTATCTTGATACTACAAAGTGTACTTGACTATGTTGCAGTATGATGAGATAATGTATTGTTTATCTTAGTAAGACTGAAGACTAAATTGGTAGGCTTAACCGAGCAAAGGATGGAAAAATCATGTTTAAGCTGAGTGATGTTAGTGTCGACCAAGTTAGTATATGCCGAGAAAAATTCTAGTGTCGACTGAGCATCAGTAAATTGCTGAGGAAGACAGTGCAAGCTGAGGAAACAATTTTAGTAATGACTGAGCGTTCTACATGAAGACCGAGTGAACAATCACAGTATTGATTGAGCATCAGCAATTTTATATTTGAAGAGAATTTAATTTTGGAGCCGACATTTTTGAATTCTTGGATTATGTAAAATGTGTTGACTTTATTTATTGATTGTTTGGAAGCATTAAATGCATTGTAAAATGTTTTATTGTAAATCTTTAAGAGATTTGAGATGATTCTAGAAAAGGAGCCGAAGAACATAAAGCAAGTAGATTCAATGAATCTGACCTAACCCTAAGATCTACAAATGAGATTGAGTGGCAAAAGATGAGTTAACCTAATTGAGGAAAATATAAGGAAACCTAAACATTGTGATAGGTATGTACATGGTGAATAGAGAATGCTGGAAGAGAAAAGTTTTATTGACTGAATAAGCAGAAAAGGTTGAAGGAGAAGTGTGGTGATTGCTTGAAGAAAAGTTCCAAGCAGATCAGAGATGGAAATGACAAAGTTTCAAAGCTAGTAAACCAGCATTAGTGTACGGAATTGGATCTGATATTTGCAAAGTAAGTTGTATATTTTTCAAATAATATTGCTGCTACTTTCTAACCATTGTAACAGTAAAAATCCTTTTGACAGAGGTTGACCTAACAGTCATATGTTAAATCCTTTGAACAAGGTTGCATTCTAATGGAGTGTATGTAAGTCCTATGACTAGGCTCACTTTTAACAGGGTGATTGAAATCCTTTAACCAGGTCACATTTGACAGTGTGTATTGTAACCTTTGACAGGATTGGTTTTTTACCGAGCTCACTTCAGAAGAGTGAAAATAATAGTAGCATGTTACAAAGTGGTTTTTCCCAAATTGGGTTTCCACTATAAAACTTGGGGTTTATACTTGTGTGAATGTTTAGATCTGAACATCGCTATGTTTTGCAAGTTAAGTTATAGCTAGGTAGTGGACTGCATTGTTAGATTTTTCTATTATTGAATCAATGATGACCGAGTTTGTTTTGGTTTTGGATTTGATTTAAGGATAAGTTTATGAGATTGTTTTATACATCAGGACCTAAGAACAACTGATTCAACCCCCCTGTCTGTTGTTCTAAATCATATTAACAATATGTTTAGTTTTGCACTCCGAAAGCTCTTTCTTGCACATCCGGACTCCGTTTCGAAAAAGTGAGATATCGTTGGAAAGCTTGTTTTGAGAGCTTTCTATTTTTGTAAGTCATTTTTCCAAATTCTGCTCCAAGAATATTTTATTCAATTTTTTGCATTTCTACACTCTGGTAGATATCTTAGATGTTACAGGTCCTAGGATCTCTTCCCTTTAGGGGATGGATCTTCTTAGGTTCTTTTGTTTCAGCAGCCTTCACTCTTCTTTGAGCAGTGTATACTTCACTTTTGTAGCATTCTTTTATGCACATGCACTGAGATAAAGAGTCATTCTATTGCATACTTAGAATCTTGAACATGTTAATTTGTAATATTTGTACTTGCACTCCATTACAAGGTGCCGTGGGGGGGGTTGATGTTTTCCATCTACCTTTGTCAAGTGATTATTCCTTCCACGACATTAGCCTCATGGTATATTTATTTTTGCTTGTGCTTTCTATGTGTTGGGAGTATTCTTAATTTTCTGAGGTTTTTGTCCAAACATTAGTTTAGTCCTCTGGTCTGTGAAGTTTTCCTAGGTACAGGTGTCAGAATTTCTTCAAAAAATTGTCATAGCCCATTTCAAAAATCCTTACCCTAGGTCTTGTCCTTGAAGAATTTTGAATTCATGTCAAAAACCCTAAAATGTTTGCCATTTTCAAAATAAACCCTAAGTCAATCTCCTCATTTCTTTTTGAACGTTACTTTTTAAGTCACTTAAGTTCATTAAAGAGCACATGCATTTATTTTTCACGTGAGGGTTATATCTTTTCCTAAGTCTAGAACCCCGGTGATATAAATAACATATCCTATGTCCTAATTACCTTGTATTCTAATGTTTCAAGTTTCATTCAACTATGAATCTTTAAAGAAGATCTAACGGCGGTCGCGTGTTCGCATGGAATCTTTCCAAGCCATGCGAACATGCGAAATAATCATTGATTTTATAATAAAGCTTGATGCGGAAACAAGGTGGGACCACTGATAAATATTTCACAAGTGGTATCCTTTTATTTGTAAAGGACAATGGGGCCAGTGACGAAGGAATCTCCAAAGTTTGAAAAGCAATAAGGGGAAGATCGGACGGCTGTCGTATAATCGCATGGGATCTGAGAAGCCTATGCGATCATGCGATAGGCCGTTGATCTTGCATTAAACCAAGCGCGATTCTCTGGTGGAACCTTTGACAGATGTGCATGAATAATGTTTTCTCATTGGCTAGTATCAGCAGACACCAGTGCTCGAAAAGAAAGAAAGTACTTTATATTTTGCCAGGTGTTGCAAGCGTGGATTTTCTTTATTGACAAAGGTGAGGTGGGACCAGCTATTTGAAGGAAGATAATGACGGTGAATGCTAACGGGTTTTCACATGTTCGCATAAGCTTCTTTTAAGCTATGCGATCATGCGAATAACATTTTGTATTAATGGTGGAAGTTACAAGAGACCGCCAAAAATAGAAAGGTAACATGACGGTTAGTCACATGTTCACGTGAGTGTTTTTCATGCCATACGATCATGCAATTGGCCGTTAGATCATCTGCAAATGAGGATCGATGGTTCTATTTCAAACTGGAGATAAAGTGGTGCAAAGTTGAAGTTTCCCGTTGAGAAGTGACAGTTTGCTCTTCCGGAGGAGTAATTGTTTCAATCGTGCTAAATTAATTGTTGACATGATTGCTTTAATGGCTCATATATCAAAATTTTGCACACTCTCAGAAGCACAAAGAGATAAAAAAATTTGCAGAGACTCGGGCGTGAAGAATTACGAGGACTAGCTACTATTCCCCGGTGGTTTCCGAGAAAAAAGGTTGGTGAAATACTTGTGCAAATTGCTCCCTTACTAAAAGAATCATAGTTTTGTATTCTGTCTATCTTGCAAAGATTTCTTTTAAAGATAAACCTTAAAATGGCACCAAGGAAAGAATTGTCGGGTAAAATAGAGTATAGTGAAAGAGGTTTGCACGAAGATTTATTGCAATTACTTCCCGGCTCTTCCACTACCCCAGTGAAAACCAAGAGTTTGATTCCCAAAGATCCTAGGGTAAAAATAGCAGAGGGTTTATACGACACAGACAGTTTTATTAGAGAGGCCAAAATTGGTACAATCAACACAAGAGGTGACTCTGATATCACAGGATTGGAATTATTCAAAGTAGGGTTTAGTCAGAGAAATACCCCTCACCCTGCAAGCAATATATGGCAGTCTGACCTAGGAAAACTTGTCGTGCCCGATGTCTTTTTAGATGTAGATTTGATGACCCAGGTTGCAAAGAGTTATGATCCAATCACCAAAGAAGTTAGGGATGCAAAGGGAGTATTATTGATTAAAGTTTCTGCTGAAGAAATCAGGAAGGTGTTCAGGTTAAGTGAACCCTCAAATAGTTTGGAGAGCATTGATTTTGAAGAACTAAGGCAAGTGTATAATGCACAAAGGAACTATTTCAGAGGCAAGTTGTTGAAGGATTTCTGCACCAAAATTGGAAAAATGGTTATTGTGGGGCAGAACACTCAGGAGCCTTTTAAAATAGAATATTTTGATCTCAGAGCTAAGGGTGCATATTGGTCATTATGTCAGATTTTTGGAGAAGATGTTAGTGAAAGGATGCCAATACACTTGATGTGCATGATGATCCAAATTTTACATGCACACGTGTCTATTACTTTTGATTTTGCTCCTTTTATTGCTGAATTAATCCATAATGGATTAGTGAAGATTCAAAAGAATTAAGGTGACAGGCCCTTTTGCTGGTACTCTTTCATAATGTACATGTTTTTGTTCAAAGGAGCAAGCTATTTTGAACAAGAAATGGAATTAGTGAGAAAGAAGGATGGTGAAGATATGCCAGTCCAACTATGGAGCCTCATAATGACCTTAGATAAGAAGGATCATAGTTTCATCAATTTTGATAAATGTTTTGCAGCTAGACTCAGGAAGCTATTTGTCTTAGACAACCCAAGAATCCCAACAGTATTGGCACAGCTTGTTAGGCCAAACCAGTTTGCTAAGAATCTGAACATCGTACATAATTGGGGAGATGTTATTTTCTACAATGTGTCAACTATCATCAGGTTGTATGGTTTCAGGGGGACCCCTTTTATATTGCCCTATCAAGTACCCCTTAGGATTGGAATTGCAGAGTTTTTGAGGCAATTAGGAGATATTGAAGAGTGTGCCCTCACTGGGAAAGGCAAGGGAACTTTATTCCCAAATGTTACCATTGCCCATCAATTCATAATTACCAAGGGTGGATGGGTTTACATGGATAAAATTCTGGCTCCATACCATATGGCTACTGCAATTGCCAAAACAGCAGATCCAGAAGGTTTCTATAATGAAATGTTTAAAAAGAGAGCCAAGTGTGCCATGATTAACCATATTTTTTCATTTCCCTAAAGATATTGTTAGGAATGTAGCAAAGATATAGGAACAAGAGGTTATGAAAAAAAAATGGTTGGTATACAGGAAGACACTAGATTTTATCTAGCAATTTGATTCGGGATGGGATCCCCTGAAAAGCATAACTCCAATGGGGAAGAAAATAGATACTCTTATGAATTGTTTTCAGGATATTTTTCAGACCCTAAATGAGAAGAAGGAAAAGGTTATGAAGGATGATCTAGAAAAGGCTAGACAATTGTTGAGCAAGCTTGTGTTTGCAAAAGGGTTGCCCCCAGGGAGGTACATGGTGCAAAAGAAGACTGGTTACAATGTGGTGATACCAAAATAGAGACAGCAAAAGAAAATAGATAAAAGGGATATCCCATCAACCTCACAATAGGTTGGAAAACAAAAGGAGATTGTGGAGATCCCCGATTCTCCTCATCCTCAAACTTCTGAGGATATAATTGATTCTCCACTCCCATCAAAAAGGAAAAGATTGGAAGAAAGACTGGATCATGTGGAAAAGGAGTACTCCCCATCATAGTCTCCTCTAAGAATTTTTTATGACCAAGAGATTGCAGAACAAGTACAGTAAGTAGATGCTCTAGGTCAAATCTTTATGACTTATGAAGAAGTAAATGAGGGAGTGCCAGAGCTACCAGAAGAACTCAAGTTGGATTTAATAGCAGGGGAATTGGCAAGTACGGAATTGGACCCTATAATCAAGCAAGCTTGTGAAGAGTTTTTGGTTGATGATACTTTTGTTAAAACTAGGGCCTTTATGCAATTTCTCTAGAAATTAAACATCAAACAATTTCAAGAAATCTATGAGAAGAGACATGAAGAGAATCCGGAGAAGGATTTACAAGTCATAGAGGAAGAAGTGAAAATAGAGATGACTGCAAAATTTAAACAAATCACTCCAGAATAGGGAAGAGATATGGTAAAGGTGTCAGGAGTACTAATCCTCCCAGAATGGGATATAGCTGATGTAGTAGTGTTTGATGCAGTCAGAAAATAGACCACTCCTCTCCATAGAACTCTAGAGGAAGTAGAACAGGTTGTTAAAGGAGTCACTTTCAGTGATAATCATCAAGCGTTGGTAATGTGGTCTTTAAGAAAGAATGAAAGTGACAAAGGAAAACAAATTGTCAAAGATGACCTCTCAGGGAGTCTAATTGTAAGAAGAGTTACTGATACTTCTTTGGTGGAAGCATCAGGCATGGTAATGGCCATGGCACAATTAACAGCAAAAGTGGTAGAAAAGGAAGCTAAAGAGAAGGAAGAGCTCACTGCAAAACTGGAAATAGTTTTGAAGGTTTATGGTGAGATGAAACAGGGGATTCTTGAGAGAGATATTCTGATTGCAGATTTAAAGAAGAAATTGGGAGAACATGGCCCAATACAATTATCAGAGAAAATTCAGATAGCTTCCTCCCCTGTGGGGCCTTCCTCATCAAGCCCTATTATTGAACTTCCCCCTTCCCCTTTTCCTCCTTCCATAGATGAGGAGGATATTGATCAAAAAGTAAAGGATAGGTTAGGTGAGAAGATAAAAGATGTTGTGTCACATTTTCTTGCAAAGGTGAGGTCTAAAGAAATATACAAATCTACAAAACAATTGGCAGATGTCTTAGCAATTTTTCAGAAAGAGGTGGCTACTGTGGACAAAATTTTGGAAAGGTGGTCTGCAAGAAAAGATAGTCTAAGGTCATGGTTTGATCAAAATAAGGATAAATGTGTTGTAAATATTGAGCTAGCAAATACCAATAGGTTTGTCAAGGATCTATTTGACTTTGAGGTAAATAGGGGGAGTATAAGAAGAAGATCAGAAATCCTAAGGGCGAGATATTTCCTGGATGATTTCCAAATTTTCCCTGGTCTTATTAAGGCAGATGGGGTAATCAAAGATAAAGATCAATGGATGGAGCAAATAGATAGACAAGTACTATCTAAAGTAGATTCCATTTTATGTATAGATGATAATACCCCATTCATACACTTTATTGAACTTCTTCAGGATGCTAGGATATACTTTGCAAATGTAAGAATAGAAGTTCACCAGTTGGTTGCTGAGTGGGAAAAGTTGTCCCCAAAGAAAGATGAGGTCCTTGCCTTTCATTGGCCAAGTGAAGAAACCTACATGACTTGGGAATCCACATATCTGTCAGAAGATTCAGAAGAAAAGGCATCAGGTGAAGAAGTGGCAGGTGTTAGTACTCCAAACCCTTGAAGATCAAAGTAAAAAAGGACAAAGATGTCAAGAAAGTTATCATAGGCATGAATGTGACAACTGGCCAAAGCTGAATTACCCTTGGGAGCTGTTACAAGATTTTGACGCTCTTCCTAACAATCCATTTTGAAGATTTGTAACAAGAAAAGGAGGAAGAAGAATAGAGTATACATGGAACCTGATACAGAATTGGAGGAAGAACGGTTTCAAACAGAGGATGATGTAAGTTAGCTGGATGGTAGTCATCATTCATGCAACAAATTTAGCAACTACTCAGAAATATCCTTAGACAAAGGTGCCACCTGCAAGATTGTTGGAAATAGATATTTGTAATCTGTTGTTACAAACAACTTTGTCAGTTTGTAATCTTATTTTTAGTGCAAGATCTTTTAACAGCCATCTGAAGCTTGTTGCATCCTTTTGAGGATTCCAAGATGGCTGATTGGTATAAGTAGCAAGTCTTTGTTCATTTCAAGGGTGGTTGAAAATACTCTGTAAGAAAGGTTTTGAATACAAAACCTTATTTTCTAAAAGTGAGAGGATACTATATCTATGCATTTTGACCGTTAATACAAAACATTGAAGCTCTGTTACTACTATTTTGCTGTCTTTGTGTATGGAGTGTGTTAGTTTTCTTATTTATTTAAATTGCAAGGCTTTCTTAAATGCATTATTCACAAGGTGAATATAGGGGTTAAGCTTAAGTTTCTTTCAAGGAAAGAGTAAAATCTTAGGGGAGATCTCTGAGAATGACTAATCCATGTATGAATTTGATGACAGTAGTAGGAATTAAAAGGATGGTATGTTAGGCATGTCATTTGAGTTTCAAGAAATTAGTTTTGATAGTTATATGCAGAGGTAGGGTTTGACTCTATCACCCAAGTGGATAAGGCACTGGTTTCAGATCTATTTACACTGATTTGCCACCCTAAATCTAAATAACTGTTTCATTTTACTTTATTTGTACAATCAAAAACCTAAATCATTCTATGACAAGTTCATAGATATGCTTTGTAATGCTTTGTAGAAGCACTGAATGAGGTTAACCTTCCTTGAGTTCAACTCTAAAAAGAATAAGGATGAATATCCTTAAGCCATTGTTTCATGTTGTTGCTTTCATGATTTCCATCATAATATTGTGTATCAGGATAATATGGGCCATACTTAGAGTTCTCTCATCTTATTGAGTTGAGTTTGGAAGTGAGGACAGAACAGTGAAGGAGCTAGTTCACAATTCAGAGCTCGGTCAAAATAGTGAATTGGAATAGGTACACCCACCTGAGTATTCATACTCGAAGTGAAGAAGGTTTTCTAACCTTATTACCTTAGTGTTTGCATCTTGCAAGATTATGTCCATTGGGATTATAGGAGTAGTTGACAATCTACAGATTTGAGCACTAACACTATGCACCTTCAATGTTCTTGGTTCTTCATGATGCAGTTCTTATTGGCACTCTTTTCAGTGTATTTGTCACCTCTCTCTTGTCAACATTATGGGGGGTTTCTATTGATCATTCTTTTGCTTCCTTGGTTCGATAGTGTGAGCTATGTATTCAGTATTTGTTCCTATATACTAGGCGAATGTAGTGGCTGGGTACCTATGCATTTCGGTGAGATGGATTATTTACCATATAGACACTCTTTCTTTCCTATTTTCAGAGGCACTCTTCCATCTTTGATTGATCAACTCTTCAGGCTTTGGTATTTTATACCATCTATATCTTAAAGTTCAGTTGTTTGCCTCTTGATTCGAGTAGTGTCATTTGAGGGAACTGTAGACACCGAAAAATCCTTCAGAAAATAAATTATTTTTGTTTTCTGAAAATCCTTGATGACATCATCATTTATTAATTAATTAATTATTTAATTAATTAATTTATTTTTATGGCATTAAATCCCTCTCTCTTAATTAAAAATCTTTAATTAAGGAATCTAGCCTAAAAATGTCATTTGGACATTATCCCTAATTTATTAATTATTTAATTAATAAATTAACCAAAAACTTCAAAAATAAATTAATTTATTTTTAATTGATTTTTTATCCCAAAGTTGGCCAAAATTCTAAAGAGCACTAAACTCTTCTAGAAAGTCCTAAACCTTCCTCTAAATGGGTCAAATCCCTAATCTAGTCCCTTCAAACCCTAAGCCTAGATATTTAATATTTATTAAATTTACCTTTAATAAATATCTAAATCTCACCAAAAGCCACTTGCCCATCCCTTTCTCCTAATCCTAATCCTAATCCCCTTTTTAATCTTGTCACATTCCATTAGCAAAAGGTTTACCAAAACTTATGCTAACCTCCTCCTTAGTCAACAAAGATGGCCACCTCTTGGCCACCTCTTGCAAATGCATTTAAGGATGCATTTAAGCCTTCCTTATCTTTCTTACATGCATTCATTATGCATTTAAGACCTTCTTATCCCTTCCTTGCCACCTCTTGGCCTTGGGCACATTTACCAAATTGTGCACATGCCCTCAAACTTTCAACTCAATCCTCCCTTGACACTTGTCAGGACACTTGTCCTTGACTCAACCCTAACCTTAGCCCTAACTCTGACTCATCCTTTTAACCCAAGACCTTCCCTTTTCCTATAAATAGCCTCACTTCTTTGAGCAAACAATCCTCTCTCATCTTTCAACTCTCAAACTCAATAGCAAAGTTATAATGTCATTTTCATTCTAGCATTAGCATAAGCTCATCATTTTAGATCATTTCCAAGCTTAAATCACATCTAAATTAGCTTAATTGGATTAACATAGATTCATTTCTTGTTTAATCAATCTTAGTTCATCTTTTAGCTTTGCATATTTGTGTGTTCTTGAGGCCTTTGAGGCAAAATAGGTTCCTCATACCTATTTTGTGTCATTTTTGGTTTTCTTGATCCTCAAATCATTTATCTTGCATACTCCAAGTGCTTGAGTTTGCACACCCACATCCATTTATATCCAAGCATATCAAACGGTGCATGGGCGCATCCATTTTAGGCTTAAACTGAGGTGGCTTTGATTTTAGTTTGTTTACCATTAAATTTGATTTGATTATATGCTATGACATTTGTTTGTCTTTGGCCTTCAAAACAGGTTTAGGTGCACGCTCAAATCCTAGTCTACATTCTGGCACGCCCGGTGGGATCCAAACCACAATCATTTTGATGAAATTATACTTTATATGCTTGTATTTTGTAGGAAATAAAAGAAATGTCGCCTTCATGAAAAGAAATGACGCCTACAAAAATTAAATGTCGCCTTCAAACAAAGAAATGTCACCTTCATCAAAAGAAATGTCGCCTACAAACAATTCAGTCACGCCTACTTGCAATGAAATCATGCCTTTGAGAAAAGAAATGACGCCTATGACCTCTGTTTTCACGCCTGCATAACTGAGATTTTCCTGTGATCGATAACTTATGTTCCGTCCCAGAATTCTTCTTCTGTCGCCTTTTTGTAAAGAAATCATGCCTCTGACAAAAGAAATCACGCCTCTGCATATTTATCTGTCACCTTTTCAGGTACAGAATGTCGCCTGTAAGAATTAAATGTCACCTCTGAACTTTCCAGCGTCGCCTATAAGCTGGACAGTGTCGCTTTTTATTGTTACTTAGGACTGGTTTTTTTTTTTTTTCTTACAGCAAAGGTCAAAACAAAATCTTGAATGACATTAAGGAAATGAACTTAGGTCCTAGAATGTCATTGTCATTTTGAAAAGCTAACTCAATCTCGAATGCACTAAAGGAATGAATAACTCTATTCCCTATCTCATTTCAAATTCCAAAGCAAGCAAACAAATTCAATCTTGAGTGATCTAAGGGATAAAACAAAGCTTTTTCAAAGTTCTTAAATCAACTCGCTAATCAAATCTTGAATGCACAAAAGGAAAAAACTTGTAACCGTTCAAATCATTTACATTTTGAGGAAAAGAAAAAATCAAAATCTAATCATGAGTGTCTTCATTTCAAAGTTCAAACATCACTTAATCAAATTTCGGAAAATGAACAAAATCTGCTTGATGTGCATGTAGGAGTTTTTCAATTCTTGCATAATCCTTGTTAGAGTAAGCAACGTGGAACATTTGAACTTGGACAAGTTCACCTGTTCTACTTTTAGCGAGGCCTGTCCAAGGAGAAGCGCTTCCTCCTCGGAGAATGACCTCAAACCGGTATCCCCTCCGGCCGGTATACAAATAAGTGAATACCAAAAGAATCGCTTACATCTCCTAATCGCCGGGCGTTCGTGCCAAACACGTGTCTGGGGATGGTAAACATTCCTCTCCCCCAACATTATTGGCAAGGCTCTTAAGTGAGTCACGGATGATCAGCATAACCGGGTATGGAGACACCACGGAATCATTAGCAAACTGATAAACTAGAGGCTACCCTATCTACATCCGAAAGTATCGAAATTCTTGTGCAAGGACCGATTCCAAGGGGTTTACCGGGTTGCCTCAAGATTACTCACCGTTTGTATTCCCTTCTGGGGGATACCAAGCTGTGGGCAAGCGATTTTGATACTCACCTTCCTTAGGTAGATCTATTTGAAGTGCTTGACAGTCAAAGAACCCGTGAAAACATTTGTCAAACATACACTTTCAAAGCATTTATCAGAGTCTTTTATCTTGTTTGTATCTCACAAAGTTGCTTTGTCCTTTGTGAGGATTGCTTTTATCAAATCCTTTGCCAATGGAAAAACATCAAGCAGATCTATAACTTGGTTCGAAGGACAATCAGAGCACCCATCCCAAAACTTGGTCATCTCCCATCCCTTTATCTGTCTTCTTCTAGAAAACCGTCTTCTTCCGTCAGTCATCCCAATCTGAGTCTTAGTCTTCCAAACCATCTTCGTCCTTCCTCCTTATCCAAACTCATTCGCAAAGTCAGCATGTCTCAAATCTATAATGAGTTTGGTTATGATATCTCTCCTCTCCCTCCAATCAATCCTAATGATGATGAAGGCCTTGTAGATCATGATGCTTATTTCAGCCAGTTTGCTCCAAGCAACCCCCAGCGTACCATCATTCCTCCAATCCAGCCAACCATGCCTTCGTGCTTATCTCCTAGCACTCCCTTTCATGTCCTTGGCAAGGCTAGCACTCCTTTTCATGTCCTTGGCAAAGCAACCCCAGTATCTTATCCATCCCCAACTTATCCTTGTCTTCAACCTACACCTCTTCCATATGCTCCTTTCAGGCCTCCACCTTCTGCTATGGTCATTTCTCCATCGCCATCATCCCTTAGAAACACTTCACACTACTTTCCCTATCTAAGGCCTCCATCTGCCCATCCTCCAAAAAATTCTAAAATCCAAGATTCTAGTCCTCCCATCCTTTTCACCAAACCTCTATCCTTTCCCAAACCACCATCTTCTGCTCCAAACCCCAATCCTCCATCCTGTCCCAAACCATCATCCTCTCTTCCAAAACACATTACCAAAAGTCTCTTCCCACCAGCAGAGTTCATCCCTCAACCCACTCCAAAACCTGTACCTCAAGCCATCACCCCCATCTTTTCAGCACCGTCATCCCTTCAAACTGCTGCAGCTACATCATCCCCTCAAGCAAAACCCAAAGTTCCCTTTTCAAAGTCATCTTTTTCATGGGTGTTCCCTTCTTTCTCTCCCCCTTCGCAAACATCTACCCAAGCATAAACCCCACTTTCATGCGAAGACCATCCAAGTTCCCCATCTCCTCCACCTTCCAAACCTTCTTCACCACAAGAGTCTCCAAGGAAACCAATAACAGAACCCAAGGAAGAGCCAATAGCAAAACCCACGCCTGAAATTGAAAAGCCAAGCAAACCTTCATGTGAAGCCATCATTGATGAGGCCCATCTAGCACTCCCATCTATTATCTATCTTCCATACATCCCAACCGTTGATCCTCTTCCATCTCCTATCATCGTTGAGTTCCTTTCATCTGAAGTATCTATCCAATCCCCAGAATCATCTCCTCCTAGCATTATCCAAAGCATACCTAATGAGCTTCCTGAGTTCATCCCTCTTCCTGTCATTGCAGCTGCAAAATCTCCCATCCTTTTATCCATACCATCTGACAAGTTCTTCCTTCTTCCAGAAACCCCAGCAGCAGAGTCTCCAATCCTTTCATTCCCCCCCTTTGAAGAGTCCATCCATATATCCCCTAATCCTCTATCTGAACAAATCCCATCATGTCAAGATCTGGACCAAAAGCATGTTGAAATATCTATAGAAGAACATCAAGATCCAACCCCTTTACTTCCCCCATCGCATGTTCTATTGCCTCCATCACCTTCAATCCAAAATCCTACAATCCCAATTCCCCCAATCCAAGATCCTATCATCCCAGTTTCTCCAACTAAAGATCCAATACCATCCCCCAATCCTAGTCAAAATCCCAACATCCTATCCTCTCCTCTTGAGGATCCTCCTAACCAAACTGTCCAGCTGCTGTCACTCTATCCACTTGGAAAACTAACATTTGTCAAAGGAAAACCACTTGAAGAAGAAGAAATCAGCTTCCTATCTTCCATTAGAGAACCAGAAAATGGCTGTTTGTCATTCACCCCAAGTCAGAAATATCCTTGTCTGGATAAAATGTTGAAAAGATGGAACTATCAAGGCAAAGGCCTTGGCACTCACGAACAGGGAAATATACAACCCATTCAAGGCAAGAAACATCCAAAAGGCTATGAAATTGGTTGCACACCAGAAGAGGACACTCCCTCCATATCAGCGAAAGGTACTTCATCCAGAAATGTTGGTACAGCTAAGGCAAAGTTCAAACATCCATTCAAAACCAACAAAACATCTTCCAAGAACCACAATGCAATTCCTCCCCCTCCATCGTTACAATCGAGGACAACCTATCATATTCCTCCTTCATCCTCCCCATCCATTTTGGGTCCCTATGTCCCAAAGTCTTTCAGCGCATCTCCGTTACCCAGCAAATCCATTTTGGGACCTTATATCCCAAAATATCATCCCCCATCTTATCCTATTCAGCCTTTCATCCAACATCCAAGCATCCCTAGTCAAGATCAACAACGGCACATGTCCACATATCCTATCTACCAATCTCCTTCCATCTCTCCATCCAAATTTCCTCCATCCCAGACAACTCCTCATATTCCTCCCAATGCTCCTCGCAACTTGGATGCCATATCGCGCATGAATAAAGGGAAAAATCCACAAATATCCCAGGATTGTTATGTCCAGTCTAATCGACATGCACAATCAAAGCAAAATCCAATCAAGCAAGCCAAAGCAAACCACTGGCCACAAAGGCCCATCAAAGAAAATGCCAAATCTAATGCATCCCAATGGCTGCAAAGGCCCAATGACGATTACCATGTCCAGTCTAATCGACATGGTCAATCAATGCAAGCTCCAATCAGGCAATCAAATGCACCGCAAAGGCCCAGCAAAGAGCCAATCAGGCATGCTAAAGCACCCCAATGGCTCCGAAAACCTAGCAAATTCCAAGCAAAATCTATCACATGGCCACAAAGGCCTAGCAAAGAAAAAGCACAATCTGATGCCCACCAATGGCCGCAAAGGCACACTAAAGCTAAAACAAAAATGATGTGGATCCCAAAGCAAAAAGATGTAATCCATCTAACAAAAACATCCACAATGGCATCCAATGTTGCCCATCTCCCAGCTCCTCAATCTTCCCCTCCATCTCCTCCATCCTCTAGCATAAATCCTCCATCACATCTATCTCTATCTTCCACATCCAATCATCCATCTTCCTCGCAACATGTGCCAATGTTGATCCTGACAACGTCCCCCTATCTTGATCACTTTCCATCCTTCCATCCAAACACTTTCTACCACCATCTTTCCCATCTCCCCCATCCGATTCATGACTTTGCATGATTCCCCCATCCTGCTACAGTTGTACCAACATCCAGGCACACAATCAGAAGAAATCAGTGAGGAAAGTCAGCAAAGATCAGTCAGCACATCTAAAACAGCAAAGGGAAATCAATGACAAATCAGAGAAATCAGCAAAGTCAACAGGCAATCAGGCTTTAAGCATCAACATATGCCTATCAGCTTAAAACAGAAGCATATTTTGGGGAAGAGGCAAGCTTTAGTCGCAAAAGTTAAAAAAGCAAAGGCAAAATCATGAGTCTTTATGTGAAAACCCTTCTGGGGCACATTCTGACTCCAAAATAGTAAAAATAAAGGGCGTATCTTCTAGTGAAAACTTGGCAATTCAAGCGCCAGAAGATGGGGCTTTGCCTCTTCCTCCTATCTAGGATAACAACACATGATAGTTCCCTATCAACATTGCAGAAACCAAGCTAAATCAACTTGGGTACAGAAGGATGTTTGTGGCTCATCTACATGGAGGATAACCTGATAGAAAGTGAATCATGACCTTAAGTGCCTTGCTCCGAGGAGTCAATTATCAACTGTGCATGGTCATATGCACATGCCTAGGTGTGATCTTAAGCTTGTCATCCATCATCTAGCAATGGATCCCCATGACAAGCTGGCAACATCAGAAAATCAGCAATCCACATCAGAAAATCAGTGAAGAATCTCTCAGAAGATCAACATCAAATCGCATGATAGCACCAAAATCAGCACAAAACTCAGCACCACATCAGAGAGTTAGCAACAACATCAAAATATCTGTGCAAAATCAAAAACAGCAGGGCCATCATCAAATCATAAGAGAACATCCAATCAAAGAATCAGCAACACCATCAGAATATCAGTGACAAATCAAAAGGTCACCATCTAATCAAGAGGAAGCGCCAAAACGGCGACATCAGCTGATCAGTAAGCACGACAACATTAAATCAGAGCTTCAGCAACAAATCAAAAGTATCAATGCATATCAGCACAAAATCAGCAACAAATCAAAAAATCAGTGGAATATCAGCACAAGCTCAGCAACAAATCAGCAAGATCAGCACAAAGTCAAGGAAAAAAACACAAAAATCCATAAAAATTGGATAAATCAAAAGAGCATATTTATCAACAAAGCAAAAATCAAGAGAAAAACATTCATCCTCTGGTGAAAACTTGGCAATTCAAGCACCTTGGACAAGTACCATGGTGAAAACCTGGCAAACAGGCGCCATGCGTAGTGCCCCCCCCCTAATTCCTTTCTGCAGTTAGGGGCTTCCTTTCTATCACCTCTTATCCAACATGTCCTCCATCCCCTTTTGTCTCTCACTTCCTTCGTTTTCCATTGGATCTTGATGACAAAAATAGAGACTATCAGATGTACATGCTTTTGGGCACCTCCTTGGCATCCATTGCACCTTTTAGCTACATATCCTCTATCCAATCCTTTCATCCTAGCTTCCATCCTTCCTCATCCTCTTGTTGGCATATCTTCTGTCCAAGCATACACCATGCCTTTAAAACACATGAACTATCTTAAACAGGGGGCATCCTCTTCCTTGGTGACGTATTCCTTGGAGGCTATCCAAATCCAAATCTTCCATCTCCCAAAATCCTCAGCAATTTCTCTATCCAAATCCAAACCAACCATCATCCAATCCTTCCAGCACTCCTCTATCTTAATCCATCAGCAGTTCCTCCAACATCCTCTATCTTGATCCACCAGCAAACCAACTCAGCGTCCCATATCTTTTATCAGAATCCAACATCCACCATCCACAGCAGAAAGTAGATTCACCATCTGTTGCACCAAAATCCAGAGCTCCAAATCCACAAGCATTATCATGTTCCAGCCCTTTGAGTTGTTTCCATCCCTTAACCTAAATTAGAAATCATCCTCTTTTTGGCACAACGTGTTGTCTTAAAGAAATCAAAACCTTGTCCTTGCATAGCCTTATCATCTCGAGCAAGAGATTGGCTTGTATTGACAAGAATCCAGTTGACTGAAGATCATCAGTCTATTCTAGGTTAACGCAATCCTATCACTGATCCTCCATTGGGAAAACAGCAGCTCATTTTGTTGACACTTGGTAATCTTCCACTAGCTTTCCATCTTTCACCAGCTTTCCATCCTCCAAGCAACTTTTCCATCTTCCAAATCCTCTAGCAGTTCCACCATCCAATCTCCCCGAATTTTCCTCCATCCAAATCTTCTATCAGTTCCATCATCCCCATCCTAAGCATTTCCTAGTATCTTCTCTTGTCATTGGTGTCTAGCTATAGGCTAACCTCATTGCAATCCAATGCCATTCATCCCTATCCATGCCTTGCTAGCAATCTTCCCAACCTATCCATATCTTCTAGCTAGCCAACACCCAAGATCAAGCCAACCGATCAAATCACATCCTTCATCTTGTAGCAAGCCTTGATCTCGATTCAATCATCATCATTGGGATATGTTCTTCCCAAATCCGTGTCATTTCAGGATGCATCATCCACTGCCAGTCCATCTTGGCCTTCCAACCCAACTGGGCCATCATCTTGCATATCTTTGAAGTTGTCAGCTTCATCCCCAGGTTCTTTGTATATCCTATTCTTGAGTCTTGTACCATAGTGTCAGTCATGTCTCCACCTAAGCTCATTTGTACATTTGTGTCTTTAGGTCCCATCCTTTGTCTTAGTCCTTTGTTCGTCCTGCAGCAGCATTTGATCAAATATCTTGTCCCATCCTCAGCCTCAGAAAACTTTTGGTCCCACTCGGGCCTTGTGCTTCAACAACATCAATTGTCGACTTATCCTTGCTCATCCTGATTATTCCTTGAACTTCAGCTTTTGCCAGCGAACAACTACACTTATTCTCTCACCAACCCATGGGTCCTTGAGGATATATCGTTCCTCCTATCCGACCTAATCTTCCATCCTGGTCCTTGAGGATATATCGTTCCTCCTGTCCGACCAATCTTCCCACCATCAATCAAACCTAATCTCTCTCCTTGGCAAAGGATGTCTTTTTGGAGTTATCATTTTGATCTTGGATTTTTGTCCTTTGGGTCTTGTTAATCTTTTTGGCTTCTCATTATCCCACTAGGGTCACCACGATTCATTATATCACGGTGTGCTGCGTGTGCAGATAATCTGGGGCAAGGTCTTTTGATCTTTCGCTTCTGCCTATGAGTTAGTTGTGTGTTTGTGGTTCCTTCAGCATCGGTTCCACCATGTCACCTCTGCACTTCATGTGTGATGTTGGGGCAACCCTGTGTGTTTGTTTAGCGTCAGTCCTCGTCAGTCCTCTGCGACGTTGTTGACAGGCCTCGTGATCCCAGTATCCTTGGCAGGTCTCTAACATAGCTATATTAAATCTAGGTTGTGCACTCCCGTTTGCACTTGGAGCTATCTGGTCCCTTGCATTTATCATATAGATTAATCTTGCATCTTTGCATATAGCTGCATCTTACATCTTGCATTTCCATCTCATCTTGCATATCATCCATATTTGTTCTTAGAAGTGAGGTTATTTATCTCCCCTTTCTTCCTAGGCCCTTCCTTCCTCGTCCCGCCGGGCACACTCTGTCCCAGGGCGTAATCCCTCTTTCTCCTTGTCCCACTGGGTGCATCTTCCATGATTTTGTCCCACCGGGGCATGTATCCTCTTTCTCCTAGTCCACCCGGGTGTCATACCCTCTTCTTCTGATTCTAGCCTCGGCATCTTGTTTTCTTGTCTTTGACACCATGCCACTTGCGGCATCACATCAAAGAGGGGCAAAATGTAGACACCGAAAAATCCTTCAGAAAATAAATTATTTTTGTTTTCTGAAAATCCTTGATGACATCATCATTTATTAATTAATTAATTATTTAATTAATTAATTTATTTTATGGCATTAAATCCCTCTCTCTTAATTAAAAATCTTTAATTAAGGAATCTAGCCTAAAAATGTCATTTGGACATTATCCCTAATTTATTAATTATTTAATTAATAAATTGACCAAAAACTTCAAAAATAAATTAATTTATTTTTAATTTATTTTTTATCCCAAAGTTGGCCAAAATTCTAAAGAGCACTAAACTCTTCTAGAAAGTCCTAAACCTTCCTCTAAATGGGTCAAATCCCTAATCTAGTCCCTTCAAACCCTAAGCCTAGATATTTAATATTTATTAAATTTACCTTTAATAAATATCTAAATCTCACCAAAAGCCACTTGCCCATCCCTTTCTCCTAATCCTAATCCTAATCCCCTTTTTAATCTTGTCACATTCCATTAGCAAAAGGTTTACCAAAACTTATGCTAACCTCCTCCTTAGTCAACAAAGATGGCCACCTCTTGGCCACCTCTTGCAAATGCATTTAAGGATGCATTTAAGCCTTCCTTATCTTTCTTACATGCATTCATTATGCATTTAAGACCTTCTTATCCCTTCCTTGCCACCTCTTGGCCTTGGGCACATTTACCAAATTGTGCACATGCCCTCAAACTTTCAACTCAATCCTCCCTTGACACTTGTCAGGACACTTGTCCTTGACTCAACCCTAACCTTAGCCCTAACTCTGACTCATCCTTTTAACCCAAGACCTTCCCTTTTCCTATAAATAGCCTCACTTCTTTGAGCAAACAATCCTCTCTCATCTTTCAACTCTCAAACTCAATAGCAAAGTTATAATGTCATTTTCATTCTAGCATTAGCATAAGCTCATCATTTTAGATCATTTCCAAGCTTAAATCACATCTAAATTAGCTTAATTGGATTAACATAGATTCATTTCTTGTTTAATCAATCTTAGTTCATCTTTTAGCTTTGCATATTTGTGTGTTCTTGAGGCTTTTGAGGCAAAATAGGTTCCTCATACCTATTTTGTGTCATTTTGGGTTTTCTTGATCCTCAAATCATTTATCTTGCATGCTCCAAGTGCTTGAGTTTGCACACCCACATCCATTTATATCCAAGCATATCAAACGGTGCATGGGCGCATCCGTTTTAGGCTTAAACTGAGGTGGCTTTGATTTTAGTTTGTTTACCATTAAATTTGATTTGATTATATGCTATGATGTTTGTTTGTCTTTGGCCTTCAAAACAGGTTTAGATGCACGCTCAAATCCTAGTCTACAGGAACTCATATAGATTATAGTCTTCTCTACCAGGTCATGCTCTATTTCAGTGGAGGATCTTTAGATCAACAGTTACATCTTGACAAAATTTATAGTTTCATGCTTCAGTGATGTTGTACATGTTCATCTTTGTTCCCATTTTTTGGAACATTCCTAGTTTTGGATGCTTCTTCAGTCCTTTAGACTAGTCTTGGTCTCTTTTTGGAGTAGAGTTTTTCCCATGTGGTTTTCTCTATTTCTAGGCTTTATAGAGACTCTCTTTTGTACTTGTGTACCTCATCAAGCCATGTTGTCGGGACCCATTTTATGCTTTCAGCACTATAGTTTCCTTTGCTTTCTTCTTGCATTATTTGTAGCTGCATTGTTGCTCATCTTAAGGGGGGTGTTAGAGTAAAGTATTAATTATATTAATTAACTTTACTCCCTTCTTAAGATGTCAACACTTTTATTTGTAGTTGTTTATATTTAAAAACACATGCACTAGTTGATTTAAACTTATGCACTAGTTGTTTTAAATATAAACTTGCATGCATTAGTCTTGTAATAATTTGACTAATTATTACATGCAAGGGGGTTTACCTTTCAAAGCTTTCGATCTCCTTTATTAGGATGATCCATTGTACATTCAATTCATTCATTATTTTGAGGATATTTTCTTCTTTATTTTTTGAGTCAAACCCTTTCCCTCTTCTTGTCTCTACTTCCTTGTAACAGGTTTTTGTATGCAGGTGATCTTTGGGTTTTGTGGATTTGTACTACTCAAATCCTACAATCTAAGGGGTCCTAATGTGTCCTAATGGGTTGAAATGGGTCTTAAAGGATCCAAATGTGTTCTAAGGGGTGTCAAGACCCATTACGATCCATTACAATACATTAAGACATGTTAGAATGATAAAATAGGTGGTAAGGGGTCGTCATGTGTTCTAAGTGGTCCAAGGACCCCTTAGAACACACTTTATGTTTCTAATGTATCCTAATGGGTAATAATGGGTTGTAATGGGTCCTAAGTGGTTGTAATGGGTCCCAAGTGGTTACAGTAGGTCCTAATGTATCCTTTTTGGCTTAAAGTAGTCTTTATGTATCATAAGGGATCATAATGTGTCCTAAGTGGTCCTAGGATGCCTCAAGGAACATTAGGACCCATTAGGACCCCTTAGAACACACTTACCATCATAGGAAACACTAATAGGTTTTCAATGGTTCTAATGTATCATAAGGGGTCCTTATCCATCCTAAGGGGTTCTAATGGCTTGTAAGACCACTTAGGTCCCAATATGATGTCTTATGACACATTAGAACCACATAGAACCCATTAGTATGCTGGGTAAGTGCACCAAGATGGTGTGAAAAAAGGGGTTATAAGTGCACTTTTCTCTGTAAATCATGTAAACCTGAAGTTCAATGAAAAATTGGAGGGTCTTACACTCAAAATTAGAAGATGTGTAAAAAATGAGAATTGTATTACTTTGACTCTAGTTTCTAAACTACCAATTTTTTTAAAAAAAAGATAATACTAATATGGTCAAACCCCCTCCACAAGAAAAATTATTCCTGATTTTTTTAGAAAAAATAACATAACTATTCTTGTTCGCCCAACAAAAGATATAGTTAGGTTTAATATTTTGAAAAATTGTTCGGTAGGATGGTACGTAAGAGTGAGATCTAGAAGTTCTATATTTTTTCATAATTTTATATTGATTACTTTTTTGATGATTTTTTGAAGTGACCCCATCTTGAAAATATTGTACATGTTCATGCGATGGGCATAACTTGCATCAAAATAATAAAATTTGCAATCTTCTTTTTTAAAAGTGTATTGATTAAAGTGTAGAACAATAATATGTTATTTTTTTTGCAATTGGTTGAGTAGATCAAAAGTTATTAAAAAAAAATTTAGACATTTGTTTGTGAGGCCTATCAAGACATTGGTAAAGAAAATTAAATTTCAGTAGGTTAATGTTGTCCAAAAATTGAAAATTTTATATGGTTAGAAAGATTAGAAGATGTATGAGATTATGGTGGTAATTTTAGAGATAACCACTTGATCATTTATAAACCTGATGAGGATGAAGTCGATAATTCATGTTGGAAGATGAAAAATTGTGTAAAGGGACTAAAATGGAAGGAAAATGGGATTTCAAACCTTAGGGTTGTTTACTAACCCTTTTTCCAAGAACAAAACACATTCGATGTGGGTTTTTGTGTCCATCATAACCCACTTAGGTTTCGAAAAGAGAAAAGGTACATTTCAAAATTTTCAAAACCTATACATGTTTTGGAGATGTAAAACATGCAATTTATGTTCTACAGAACACATACAGGTTATGAATAAATCAAAATACATGATCCTAAATTAATAATACATTAAATTTATGTATATATTTATGTATATAATATATGGCTATATTTGTATATATGCATATCTATAGTTTTATATACATATATATAGATATATATGCATATATGTCTATATAAATCTCTCTCTCTCTCTCTCTCTCTCTCTCTCTCTCTCTCTCTCTCTCTCTCTCTCTCTCTCTCTCTCTCTCTCTCCCCCTCTCCCTCTCTCTCCATCTACTATTCTCCCTATCTCCCTCCCTATATCCTGATTCTCTTCTCTCTCCTTCCACATGTTTCTATCCTCTTCTCTCCCTCTCTTCCAATCCCCTATTCTCTCCCTTTATTCTTCTCTCCCTATCCCCCTCTCAGGTCTCCCTTTATCTTGTTCTCACCTTCTACTCTCTCTCTCTCTCCCCATATTTCCCTCCCTCCCATCCTCTCTCTTCTCTCCCTCCCTTCCTAGGTTCCTATTTTTACAAAACCCGTACGGTTTATGGAAAAGTAGAGGAAATGATATATGTTCCTCATAACCTGTACGAGTTAATAGGAACTTTTGGTTCTTCATAACCCATACAAGTTATGAGGAACTTTTGGTTCTTTATAATATACATAGGTTATGGAGAATCCATATATTTTAATATTTAAATGAGGCTTGGGAAAGGATCATATTTTTCAATCCTTTGAATTTTGAATTTCAAATAACCCAAGCAAGTTATGAAATTTTTTATTTTTATTTTTGATGTGGCCACTTTTTTGCACACCATCTTGGTGCACTTACCCTGACATCGTATGATGGTTAATCTATTCTAAGGGGTCCCAATGGTTCCTAAGGAGTCCTAATGTGTCCTAAGGGGTCCTAGGACCACATAGGACCCATTAGGGTCCCTTATGATACATGAGGCCCACTTAAAGCTTGATATGACACATTAGGACCCATTATAACCACATAGCACCCATTACAACCCCTTAGGATACATTAGTGTATCCTACAATGGTTAATGTGTTCTAAGGGATCCTAATGAATTCTAATGTGTCATATATCCTAATGTTTCACAAGGGGTCCTAATGGGTCATAAGGGTTTGTAGAACCACTTAGGACACATTAGAACCCATTAGTATTTATTACGCTCCTTATTGTGTTCTAAGGGGTATTAATGGGTTCTAATGTATCCTAATGTGTCCTAGTGCATCCTAAGGGTTCCTAGGACCACTTTTGACCCATAATGACCCTTTATGATATATGAGAGTCCCTTACGATACATTAGCATGTACTTAAATATTTAATGTGTTCTAAGGGGTCATAATGGGTTCTACTATGTCGTAAGGGGTCTTAATGAGTCCTAAGTAGTTGTAGGACTAGCTAGGATTCATTAGAACAACTTACCATACATCTTATTGGTCTTAAATGTTTGTAAAGGGTCCTAAGACATATTAATGTGTCCTAGTATATGGTAAAGGGTTTTAGAACACATTAATGTGTTCGAGGACCCCTACTAACCCCTTACCATACATTTTATGGGTCTAAAAGGGTCATAAGAGATCCTAGGACCCCTTACCATACACTAATATATGGTAAGGGGTCCTAGAACACATTAGTGTATCTTGTAACCCCTTATGACCCCTTAAGAGCCCTTACCACACATTAGTAAGGGGTCCCAAGGGGTCATAAGGGATCTTAATTAGTCCTAGGTGACATTAATGTGTTTGGAGACTCCTTAGGACTGGGCTTTAGACCCCATATCATACACTAATGTATGGTAAGGGGTCTTAAGGGTTTACAGTAGTTAATGTGTTTTAGGACCCTGTAAGACCCCTTACAACCCCTTACTATACATGGTAACGGGTCTTAAGGGGAATTAAGACACATTAATGTTTCTTGGAACCAGTTAAGACCCCTTAGAACCCCTTACCATGTACTAATGTATGGTAATGATACCTTAGATGTCTTAAGGGTTCCTAGAACACATTAGCATGTCCTAGAACCCCTGATGACTCCTTAGGACTAATTAAAATCACTCTCTCTACATCTTAGGTGGCCTATGGGTTATTAAGGGGTCGTAGGACATATTAATGTTTCCTACAACCCCTTGTAACCCCTTATGACCCCTTACCATACACTAATGTATGGTAAGGGGTCTTAAAGGGTCTTACGGGTTCCTAGGGAACATGAATGTGTTAGAGGACCCCTTAAGACCCCATACTATACATTAATGTATGGTAAGGGGTCCTACAACACATTAATGTGTCTTAGGACCCCTTATGGCCCCTTACCATACACTAATGTATGGAAATGGGTCATAATGAGTCCAGGGATAACTTTAAGAAACCCCCTTTTAGGAAAAAGTGTAAAATCCTGGCAAATCGTACATTATTTTAGGGGAGAATTTGTTTTAATGCAAGTGATTTTTTTTTTCAAATCCATGATTTTTCATACTTTGTATTGGCAATGTTTTCTCCACCGAATCAAATTTTCATAAATTGCTGGCAAATAATTTTTTTTTGAAGTAAAAAATTATAATATATGAGGCGAATAATTTTCTTTTGAAGTAAAAAATTATAATATATGAGGCGAATGATATTATTTTGAAGGGAAAAAAAATAATTGTATTGGAAAATTTTATGTACCGTTTGAAAATTTATTTATTTTATTGGCTAATCATTCGTTAATTATGGGAAAAAAAAAATTATTGGTGATTTTCAAAAGATGGGACATAACACGGACATGTAACCTAACCTAACATAACTAACATACATACATTATTTTATAATTTTAAATGTATTATTTGAGACCATCTGGTGATCCAAGATCAATGGATGAAGTTTAATTTTGGCCCCAATTTCTTGAAGGAAATAGAGTTGTCCTGGAAGTCACCGAAATGTTGACACGTATCAAATTAGGGTTGTCAACTTGTCTGCAGACTACAGTGTACACATGTTGGTATCAATAATCACGGTCCTATAGTGCAACTTGTAACCTCTTAACTTGGTAAGAAATAAATTCCTTGTCAATGACAAGCGATATTCTTTAACTGTCACGCACCACTTCCAAATTTGTACAGACGATATAATTGATTTTTGATAGTTTTGCATTTATGGGAAAGATTTACTACCAAATATGAAAGATTAAGGAAA
The DNA here is from genome assembly GCA_027943335.1 of Chamaecyparis obtusa. Taxonomy (NCBI): domain Eukaryota; kingdom Viridiplantae; phylum Streptophyta; class Pinopsida; order Cupressales; family Cupressaceae; genus Chamaecyparis; species Chamaecyparis obtusa. The sequence continues at coordinate 1,061,555 of BSBK01003296.1, forward strand.
AAATTTTAATTTCTCACATGCATGCATTTAGGGGAAAGATTTACATGAAATATTTAGAGGAATATTAAGGACAATGGATTTAATACCATTAAAGAAAGAATAATTTATTACTAAGTAATGATAAAATATTCAAGGGCTATTTATAGATGATCTAGCTTCATTATTCCTCGATTCATCTTTGGTAGATAAAAAAAAATTTAGGTCATTATTCTGCACTCTGCAAATAATTTGTTTTTAAGTTTTCTAAAGTTTTAGATGGACACTCCAATTAGGCTTAGATGCACATCTGAGGAGGCCCAGAAGGCCTTTCTAGGTTCCTTTTCAGATGAAACCTTACAATTAATTTGTAAGGAGGGTAGGCCTTTAGTAATAAAGGCTATTAAAATGGTGCTGGGCCGAGAGTTTCTGCACAATGAAGATAGGCACTGAGTCAACATGGATATTATGTCCCATTTTTTGGCATCTCTTCTCAACCTCAGAGGAGAGAAGGTGGACATGTTAATGCTGTTGAGGGTTTTTAAAGAATAATACATGGGGGACAAAATTAATATTTTCATGTATGTAGAAATAGGGGTGGGGATCCCTTGGGTAAGTGAAATACCCAAGCTTCTCCTCCCAAGCCAGAATGTGGCCATGCAACCTTTTTTGTCGGGCCTGAATGCTGGGCAGTATAAGCGCCATAGGAAATGGGCACTAATTTTCAGGGATTTTCTTTGTGAGTGCTTTATACTTGACAAAGAAGAGGCTTATGCAAGGCAATACGAGTGGCTCAATGAATTCTCACAGTTAATCCTCTCTGTAGAATTCTACTTAGATGGAGCTGGAGGGTAAAATTAGTAGTGGACTACTAGTGGGTTTTTTTTTATAAAAACAGACCATGTTTTTGGGTTTTTTGTTTATAGTAGGTTTTTATTTGTACTGGAAGTGGACAATGTAATTATAATTTTATGAAAAAAATAATGAAAATTTTGCAAGCTCATTTCAATTTGTATTTTATGGGTACAAAAAATGGTTCTTAGATTTCTATGTCACTGTGATTGCAATATTTTAATTAGTTGCTTTATCTATGTATTAGACATGTATGATGTAATTTGTAAGTATGTTTCAGTAGAAATAAGGAAACATTCAAATGATGCTGATGGTATTTCCATTTTTAAATCTGAATATTTAAAATGTATCATAGTTGTACAATGTAGATAGTTATAGTTAATAAAATAAATGTCTTATCACTGACATTAAGTTTGGGTAATGTTACCTATCATGACATTTTTTCCAATTTCACACACTCGTACATTTAATATGAAAGATTTACATAATTTTGAAGGATAAATAAATTAATAAGGTTAGATGAAGAATTTATGGTTTTCTAATTATAAGGTATGAGAATTATATGTGATTATAATTATCAACATTAAAGTTATAATCAATATAAAATATCATTTTAACTTTAAGTATATTATATCATCAATAAAAAATATTACTTTAACTCATGTTTGGGAGACCTAGCGAGTCAGCGACCACAAAATTCTCGTAATCTCTAAACACTAACCTAAGTAATATTAGAATGTAATATTATTAAAAAATAGTACATTTTGAATTTGATTGGCTAAAATTGTAACTATTCAATTAAATAAATTTAAATGTTATTATCCATTATTAATTAATATCTATAAAGGAAAAAAATAATAGTATAACATTTAACAATATATGTTGCAAATAACTACTACTGGATGAGCATAGATCATCGATGTACGATGGACTTCGGGATGAAAGGGAAAAGCAACCCCATCTTTTCAAACCTTTTTTGAAATCATGACACATGTCACTAAACATGTTCACTCGCAGTCTCACACAATCTACCAACAAAGTCGTTTGATGATGACGTGACACATCAGACTCGTGAGGTGAGTCAACCATTAGGTGACTAGGTGAGTTAATGGGACCCACTGGGCCACCACAATAGATAGTGGCTAACAATGACATTATGATCGCTGGATGATTGTAGATCAATAACTGAAGTTGTATTTCAGGCCGAAAGGGAAAAGAAACCACATCTTTTCAAACCTATTCTAGAATCATGACATGTGTCACTAAACACATTCCACTCGCAGTCTCACACGATCTACCAACAATGTCATTTGATGATGACGTGACACGTCTGACTCATGAGGTGAGCCAACCATCAGGTGACTAGGTGAGTTAATGGGATCCACAGGGTGACCACAGTAGATAGTGGCCAACAATGATATTATGACTGTTGGATAATTGTAGATCAATGACCGAAATTGTATTTCAGGCCAAAAGGGAAAAGAAACCCCATCTTTTCAAACCTGTTCTAGAATCATGACACGTGTCACTAAACACATTCCACTCACTGTCTCACATAGTCTGCCAACAATGTCATTTGATGATGATGTGACACGTCTGACTTGTGAGGTGAATCAACCATCAGGTGACTAGGTGAGTTAATGGGACCCACGGGGCCACCACATCAGATAGTGACTAACAATGACATTATGACCATTGGATGATTATTGATCAATGATCGAAGTTGTATTTCGAGCTGAAAGGGAAAAGAAAACTCATTTTTGCAAACCCATTTTGGACTCATGACGCATGTCCACTCACACAGTCAGTGACAAGTGTGATGACTATAGATTGTACAATTTTTGCGATTTAAGTTTCTAATCTAATTTTTCATTTATAAGTATAAGTAGTCTGTAGATTTAGAAAAGGGTTATAGATTCTAAATTTTTAGGTTGAAGATTGAGGTTTGAGGAAAGCAACAAAGTCTCTGAGCTCTCTTCCCAGTCATAGTCTGCAAAAATCAAAACTAAGGGTAATGGGTAACTACTAAAATCCTAAACACCTACGTCCCACATTTTAAATTTTTCAAATCTCTTGATTTACAACTTTACTATTTATATTATATAAAAAAACATTACCCTGTTAGGGTTTAATTTTGAATCACCCCTATAAATTGTAGGCTTGTAGTTGTGTATAAATATTTAAATTTTCCAAGTAAATAGTGATACCGATTACCAACTTACCATGATGGGCAAAACAAATATCAAGAATAAGACTATGAGTAAAAGGCTAAGTCAGATAATAGAATTCTATAATTTGCTTAAAATACCAGGTTTCACTAATTTATTCCATTATATTTATGATCATGTTATTCATGGAAATAAGGGAATAATGGAAATTAGATATGCACTTGAAAACAAGTGGAACAATCCAAATAAGGGTTTAAAATTTAATTCATTTAACCCCATGATAAATGCAATGACAAATAAAATTGCAGCGTGGGTTATTGGATCATCATGCATGGCGTTACCTCAAGTATTCCCTTTCCCATAAATTGACATGGTCCTGCGGCAAAAATTATGATGAAAATAGAAAAGTAATTGTGAATAAAAATACTCAGGAAGAAATTTTGTCCATAACTGAGAGTGAATTTGCTAGTCTGTTGAACCTAGGGTTTGAAAAACAAAACTCAAACGTGCACATTGACCTGGGAAAGCTGGCAAAGGATTATGATAAATTAGATGCAACACAGAGAGATTCTTATATCAGAGAAATAACAAATGGTTCTAGTCTAAGTCCAGATCATAAGCCTCCTTATGATTATGATATTTTTATGCCATGGTCACAGGACAATATTTCCTTGCTAGCATTTTTTGGGGATTGGATAGTAACAAACAAGTGGATTCCAACATTCTTGAAATGATTTTTCATATTCATTTTGAAAAAGAACTAGTAAAATATTGTTTTATTAAGAGTATTGCTCATTGCATGCAAGAATAATTACTAATAATTAAAAGAGGTTCACATAAGACATTTAGATTCACAACCTACTTGTGCTATCTTCTCTTAGAAAAGCATCATGCAATATTTCAGACAAACAAGCTTTGCAGTCAGGGCAAAATCCAATATATGAGTAGACACTTCAGATAAGGATGATTGATAATAGAAGAAACTACAACAATTTTGTAGACTTCTTTTTGGCACCAATGTACCATAAAATTACAAGCACTCCAATGCCTATATTTTATGTTACTTTTAGAGATTGCATTCAACTCGGAAGTCAAATACAATTGGCTGACTTGTAATTAATGGAAGAGTACATTGTGTTAAGGTTTTACAATTCAGTGGTAGAACCTTACAAACATCCATTACATGTAACAGAGAGGGTATTTGCATTGGAATATGTAGGGTAGATGGAGAGAACTAATGTACTCTTTAATGGTCAGCAAAAGAAAATGATATTTCCTTCCTTGAATTTCTCATTTGCAGGGTTCACATTTGAGAGAAGAGGATTCAAAGTGGCACAAGCCTTTTTTTCAATTTTTCGCTTTGATGTTGACAATCACTGGCAGTACGATCCACTCAACATAATTGTAACAAAGCTTAGAGAGAATGGGAACTCTACAAGCAAATTTCAAAATGAAGGTATGCCATTGATAGAAAAATTTTAAAACATGGAGTCCTGGGACGAGGTCAAAAAAGAGATAGAGAAATATGTTGCTGAAAATAATATTTCAATACAAGAATTATCATCAGAAATTATGGCATTGCACAAATAGAAAGGAAAAGTGTAGGCCATAACATCATATAATTTCTACCAGAAAGCTACTCAACCATCTATAAAATCTATTCTAAAAGACCTAATGGATGGTTGTATGGATGATAATTGGACTTGAACCAAAATTCATGAATTTTGGGAAATGAGGAAGAATCTCAGTGAGCCAAAGACCTCTGAAGATCTTTATGAGGTGGAAGAGGATAAAATGTTTAGCGAATTATAGAATAAGGAGCATCCAGCTGAAGCATATCATGATGATGATGATAGTCGAGATAATGAGTATGAGTAGGATTCTATGAATCCCACATCCACTAAAGTATATTCAATTAGTAGAGGAGTTGATGTGTCCACAAAAGATCAATATACCAAAGGGGCAAATATTGTAGAAAAAATGGGCTACCCAAGTTTCGGTGGTCTGGGTTCCAGTGGACAAGAGCCTTGGTCTACACCTGATCCACCAACTCCACCAAAATATGGTGAGAAACCAGACCTTGGGCTTGGAGTTGATCAATCATCATATTCATCAACAAAAAATACTACTCAATCAATTTTATTTGTTCCACCTTCAAATCCAGTTCTAATTGTTCCAAGCACTCAAATTAAATCTGAATCATGCACTCATTTTCAATCTAAATCAAGCACTCAGATTTAATTTAAATCAATTGTGACTCCCACAACTATGGATATTATGGGTACAACTACAACTAGTGGTCTGAAAAGGACATCACAACTCAACATGAAAATAATGGTTCCCCAAATATCAAGGTAGTATAAAAAAGAAAAAGGTTATGACAAGCAGTAGTAAAACAATTGCAATAGTGACTTTGAGTCCAACAATTTCCCAACCTTCAAGACAAAACCCTCAAAACAATCCAAAAACTCCACTTGTAATGGGTCAGGGTGTTGGTAATCCTCATGGTGTAATTAGGAGAACTACAAGAAATATAGGTGGAAGCTCGTACATCAGTGCAAGTACTATTTCACCATTCAAATATTTAATTGTGTCATAAAACCCTAATTTTTGTTACAATGATTTTGTAACTAGCTATGAACAATCAAAAAATAGGAATAGACAAAATAGTAAGACATTGAAGATGGAAGCAGTTGTTGTATCTCATGATGCAAAACCTACATCCAACAAGTTATTTCCTGCATATGACCCAAAGAAATATATGATGGAATTCATGGTCATTATGCTCCCACCTAGAGATAACAATCCACCAGAGAGTTAGTTAGATCCATCTCAATTTAAAGATAGCACCCTCCAAATGGATTTATCAAAAATTTCAAATGTGGACAAGATAAATGTGTCAAAAATGACCAACCGAGTGGTCTATAGTTTAGTGATGAAGTTGCAAAGAGAGAAAGGAAAGCTTCAAGGCATAATAAATAAGTTATAGATAGACCTAGCAAATGAAAAGGCAAAGGAGAAAGGAGCAAAAAATAGGTGCAAAGAATTAGAGAGAAGGATAAAAAATTCATCCTCTAAAGAAGAAATTGGATAGTAAGAACATATGGATGTAGAACTGAAAACTTTGAGGGAAAAATTAGAATAGAGCGAAAAAAAACTTGAGGATGAAAAAGCCTCTTCATTAAGTATATACAAAAGCATGGAGAATGCGGGACATGCAAAAAATAACTTAAAGAAATAATTGGAGAATGAGAGGGTAAAAACAAAATAGTGGGAAGAGAAAGAAAAATAGTGGGAAGAGAAAGAAGAGAAAATAAAATAACATAGTGAACTCCAGTTCTCAGAAATGAGAGAAAACCTAAAGAAGGAAAATGATACAATTAAAATTTATGAAAATAGCTTGAATGGCCATGTAACTAATACCGTCAAGAAAATAAACAATTTCTTCTAGGGGCAAATAAATGTGTCTATTGATAGGTTGTGTGATTGGTTTGAACTGAATGAAAGTCTTACAGATGTTTTTGGGAAGCTGAAAGAGCACATTGAGAAGAACAAAAAAAAAATTTAGAGACAAAAAACTACAAAGAAGATTTTGCAAGAAATCAACACAACCCGTGACAGGCATTTGGCAAGAAAGGGGATTCAAGACCATGTTGGTGCAATAATAAAGGTGAACTCTGTCTTTCAAAAATGTCAAAAACTAACAGAAGTAGATGAAACTCTTGCCTTATTTAGGCCAAAGCTTGCCAAGATGAATAGTAAAAAAACCAAATTGATAACTCTTGGTTTTCCAAGTCTTGGTCCTAATTACTCATCAAGGAATTTCGTTGAAAGAGAAGCCTAGAAAAAAACTTGGAGGACACAATGACATCTAATTTAGGCAAGCTTCCTCATGACATAATGTTAGGATTAACAAGGCATAAATAATAATTATGTGCAAATATAACTAATATCAGAAAAAACATAAATCACACAGAAGAGAATAGAAGACACAAAGATTTAACATGGTTCACCCGATCCCTGGGCTATATCCACCAACAATGAGTCCAATATTATTATTATCCAGTGATTACAACCTGATTACAATCCATAATCCCTTACAACTCAATTCTGTCACAAGTACTAAAATCATACATTATGAAATCCCTAACCCTAAGCCATATTATACAATATTTTGCCACTTTAGGGTTAGAATGAGTTATAACATGTTAGCCCAGAAATAGCCAAAAATATGTCGGCCCTAAAAAAATGAGTTATAACCCTGGTGAGGTTGGGAGGAAAAGTGTACAATACTTTCCTGGATAGTAATTTCATGATTAGTCACCACAAGCTAACAATCTCCCACTTGGTGACTGATCAGTATCCACACTAAAAAAACCTCCCACTAGGAGACTGATCCTATAGTAATACCACTACCATATGAGGCTCCCACTAGATCAAACCACCCTAGACTCAATTGTACCTTTATTATGTTCAGTCTATAACACCAACTGAAGTTGAACATGAGTTCAACTTCTCCCTTATTACTACCTTTGTAAACATATCTGCTGGATTATCATCTGTATGAATCTTTTCCAACTTTAACTTCCCATCATCCAAAACTGACCGAATGAAATGGTACCGCAACTGTATGTGTTTTGTCTTTGAGTACAAAGCAAAATTCTTCACAAGATGAATGGCACTTTGGCTATCTATATGCAAAAAAATATTCGTCTATGGATGTCCCAATTCTTCCATGAAGAATTGAAGCCATATCATCTCCTTGACTGCCTCTATAGTAGCAACATACTCTACCTCTGTAGTGGATAAAGTAACCACCTTTTGTAGTTGAGAAATCCAACTCATTGTTGTCCCACCAATAGTAAATAAATAACCTGTAGTACTTCGCCTTCTATCTATATCTCCTGCCAAATTTGAGTCAACATAGCCTTGTACAGTTAGTAGTAGAACCCCCAAAGTGTAAACACTTAGTGGATGTACCTCTCAAATATCTGAGAATCCATTTGACTGCATTCCAATGCTCAATACCAAGGTTACTCATATATCGGCTAATGACTCCCATTGCATGTTCAATATCTAGCCTAGTACATACCATAGCATACATTAAGCTCCCTATAGCTGAAGCATAAGGTACCTTAGACATTTTTGCCTCTTCTTCTGATGTCTTAGGACACATCTCCTTAGTAAATTTCAAATGACTAGGCAAAGGTGTGCTGACAGCTTTGGCATTCTCCATAGAGAAACATTGCAACACCTTCTCAATATAATCAACCTGAGATAGAGACAATTTCCTATTTTTCCTATCTCTACAAATTTTCATACCAAGGATTTTTTTTGCTGCCCCCAAATCCTTCATAACAAATGAATGTGCTAACTGTTGTTTCAACCCCTCAATGTGATCCATGTTAGACCCAGCTACAAGCATATCATCAACATATAAACATAAAATAATGTAGTTGTCATCATCCAACCACTTAAAATAAACACAATGGTCAGAATGACACTGAGTGTATCCATGCTCATTCATAAAAGTGTCAAATTTAATATACCATTGCCGAGGTGCTTGCTTCAAGCCATATAAACTTTTCTATAATCTGCACACCAAATTCTCCTTACCCTTGACCTCAAATCCTTGTGGCTGGACCATATATTTTTCTTCATCCAAATCACCATGAAGAAAAGTTGTTTTAATATCAAGCTGCTCTAAATGCAAATCTTCAGTAGCCACAATACTTAAAACAGTACGAATAGAAGTCATTTTAACAATTGGAGAAAATATCTCATCAAAATCAATGCCCTTTTTCTGTGTAAATCCTTTTACAACTAACCTGGCTTTAAATCTTTTCTTACCTCCATCCTCTTCTTTCAGCCTGTAAACCCATTTATTCTGTAAAGCCCTTTTACCTGCAGGTAACTTGCATAAATCCCAAGTTTGATTTTTCAGCAAGGAGTCCATTTCCTCTATCATTGTAGACTCCCACTAAGTCTTTGTATCCACCTGCATAGTTTCATTATAACATTCACGTTCACCAACATCTGTTAACAGAATAGAATACAAAGATGGAGAAAATCTTTATGGAGGTCTACTTAGCCTTGTTGACCATCTAACATTCACTAGGGTGTGTGGTATTTTTTGTTTTTGTTGTTGCAGAGAATAAGAAACTACTAGAAAATCATCTTTTGGAGTATCATCCAGTACTACATAATCATTTTCTTTCTTCTCATGCTGCTGCAATAGATCTTTGTACAATGCTTTCTCATTGATTATGACATTCCTGCTTCTTATAATTTTATGATTTTCAAAATCCCAAAGTCTATAACCAAATTCATCAATGTCATATCCAAAAAATACACATTTCTTTGACTCAGCTTCCAGCTTGGTTCTATTTTCAGAATCTATAAGTGTAAAAGCTTCACAACTGATGGTTTTGAGAAAAGAATAACTCACCTTCTTACCACTCCATGCTTCCTCTGGAATACCACAGTCCAAAGGAGTAGAGGGGCCTCTATTAATTAAATAAACAATAGTGTTTACAGCCTCTGGCCACATGTTTAAGGGCAGCCTAGCATGCAACCTCATAATCCTTGCATGCTCCATTATTGTCCTGTTCATGCATTCAGCCACTCCATTTTCTTGTGGAGTCCTTGGTATAGTTTTTTGCCTACGAATACCATTAGAGGAACAATAATCTTCAAATTATGTGTTGCAATACTCACCACCATTATCAGATCTGAGACATTTTAATCTTTTACCAGTCTCATTCTCAACCAAGCATTTCCATTTCTTAAAAGTTTGAAATACATCAGATTTTTGTCTAAGGAAATAAATCTATACTTTTCTTGTTGCATCATCTATAAATGTAACATAATATAGAAAGCCACCAAGGGAAGATACCTGAGTTGGTCCCCATACATCTATATGCACAAGCTCTAGTCTCTCATTTTTATTTTCCTTCCCACTCTTTACAAAACTAACTCTCTTTTGTTTTTCATAAACGCAACTTTCACATAAATCCATATTGACACATTTCAGACCAAATAAAACTTTCTTTGAATGAATTAATTTCATACCTTTTTCACTCATGTGCCCGAGTCTGTTGTGCCACAGTGCTGTGTCAGAATCTACAACAATGGTTTGATGTTCTTCCTGCTCAGCTGCAACCACTATTCCTGAACATTCATTATCTTCTGAAACAATTAAAGTAGAAGGAACAGTATGACCTGTACAAAGATATATGGTGCCTACTTTCACACCTTTTTCTACTACTAAGGAACCTTTTGAAACCTTCCAATTTCTATCATTAAAATTAATTGTGCAACCCTCATCACCCAGTTGCCCTACTGAAATTAAATTCCTACTCAGCGTTGGAACATGTCTTACCTCTTGTAGTAGCCAATGATTCCCATTCTGCAACTTAATCTTAATTTTTCCCTTTCCAACTATTTGACAGGGTTCATTATCACCCAAATAAACTTTCTCAAAATCCCCTTGGACATAATCAAGAAAGTAACCTCTATGGGGTGTAGCATGAAATGAAGCCCCAGAATCTAAAACCCATGAATCATCAATACTTTCTAAAGAAAGAAGCAATGCATCCTCTTTGGGTTTATTGCTTACCACATTTGCCTCCTTGTTACCTTCATGTTTGTCTCCTTCTTTATTCTTCTGAGACCAGTAATCTTTCTTCTTATGACCTAGTTTTCCACAGTACTAGCAATCGTTTGGCCCTTTGGATTCAGACCTCTTTCCCTTTGATTTTCCTCTTAATTTCCCATGATTTCCAGAGTTGTTTCCTCTCTCATTGGTTCTACCTCTGCTTTGTACGTTTAAGAAACTACCTAATGTGGATCCACCTAAGCTTTTCCTATGAATTTCCTCACTTAGAATAACACCAATAACATCATCATATTTTAGGGTATTAGAACCAGAAACAAAATTACTAACAACCATTACCAAGCCATTCTAACTTTCAGGCAAAGAACACAAAATCAAGAGAGCCTTGACTTCTTCATCAAAAATAATATTGATAGAAGTTAATTGATTGGTAACTATATTAAACTCATTTAAATGATCGAAAAATGACCCACCTTCCACCATTTTCATATTAAATAAACGCTTCATGAGAAATACCTTATTTGAAGCGGAGGGCTTTTCATACAACTTCGCTAGGGTTTTCATCAAATCTTCATCCATCATTGCTTGTGTAATATTGAATGCCACCGATTATGCTAGGCATAATCGAATACTACCAAGGGCCTTTCTATCAAGAATAACCCAGTCCTCATCAGAAATGCTTCTCGGTTTCTTGGCTTTTCCTTCCAACGGCTGCCATAGATCCTTCTGATAGAGATAGTCCTCCATTTGCATTTTCCATAACTAAAAGTTCTGCCCATTAAACTTGTCAACCTTTAGCCTACCATCATCTACCATTTCTCCCACTCAACCATGAGACTCCCACTAAACTGTGAGATCTTCCTGCAGAGGATAACTGAAAAACAACCTCGCTTTGATACCACTATTAGGATTAACAAGGTAGAAATAACAATTATGTGTAAATATAACCAATATGAGAAAATGCATAAACCACACAGAAGAGAACAAAAGACATAAAGATTTAACGTGGTTCACCCAATCCCTAGGCTACGTCCACCAATAGCGAGTCCAATATTATTATTATCTAGTGATTACAACCTAATTACAATCCGTAATCCCTTACAGCTCAATTCTGCTGCAAGTACTAAAATCATACATTATGAAATCCCTAACCATAAGCCATATTATACAATATTTTTCTGCTTTAGGGTTAGAATGAGTTATAACATATCAGCCCAAAAATAGCCAAAAATATGTTGGCCTCAAAAAAATGAGTTATAACCTTGGTGAGGTCGGGAGGAAAAGTGTACAGTACTTTCCTGGATAGTGCTTTCCTAATCAGTCACCACAAGCTAACACATAACTCATGAAGGCATTGCAAAATGCATCAAAACATCGACAAATTTGAATGCAATGGATGGCTGACGAGGTTGCGGGTCATTTACTATAGAATCATAAATTTTTCCCTTCCAACCGATGAAGAATGGAGCATACTAAAGAAATTGACAGAATCATCTTGATCTCATCAATCATAGTATGTGAAAGTAATTTTAGTTTCAATCATCTCTATATCTTTAGTATACATCTTCGATATTATCGTAAATACTAGAATTTAGTTTAAAGTAACAAGTTTGAACTTTGTTTTTTGAAAAGGATCAATGTTCCAAATGCTATTGCCAATGCTAATTTACTAAACCGGACTGTCAAATGTAGAAATGTACAGTTGTGGAGATGTTGTAGACTTGTAGTTGTCTTACTAATTTAGATTTTAAGACTTCACATTAGGCAAATTGACCTAAAGCTGTTGTTGCTCCCTTGTTTCTATAAAAGGGAATTAAGGGTCATTGGCTTAGGGTAATGAAATTGAAATTGGGCAATGTGCCAAATTTCCAATGGGTATCGAGTCATTGACTTTTGTAAATAGAATCATAGATTTGTGTTCTTACTAATATTAATGAATGATTTGTTACATTGTATCAAATTTGTAATTAAATTAATAAGAATCAATATTTCTAAAAATTATAACATGTGAATTACTATGTTGTCAAAAAAAATGAAAAATCTACAAGAATTATACTATATGAGCTGAATAATGCAAATGGAAACCATTATTAATTGTGGAATTGAATCTTGATGAAATTATCAACCAAATTCATGTTTTTGACATTGGAATATGCTATTATGCATGATTGATGATGAGATACAGAAACTGATAGTAGACTTCGGGAAAAAGTTTAATAAATACCTAGGACCTACTACTTCTATAACGGTTCAAGCTACCACATCATATCATTATTGGGATCCTTCGATTCATCACCATCAACTTCATAGCTTCCTTGGTTCTTCAATATGTTTTCTTCACTCTGCATACCTCCTCTTAACTGATGTTCACCGCTAGTAGTACGAGTACCAGTACATAAGTCAATGACATCATTATCTCTAGCACTCCCACTTTAGTTTGAAATTTTTCCCAACCCTCTTATTTGACATTTCTTCCTCCATAATTTCAGTGCCCTTTCATAAGGAAAAGTATTGACTTCATACTTGGATGTATAGAGCCTCAAGCAATTTTCTAGATTTTTGTCTAGTTTGTTTCTTAGGTTTGAATTTAGGAATCCCAAAGCACTGAAAACTCTCTCATCCTCCACCGACCCCAATATCATGGTCAGAAATAAATCAGCAAGCTTGAAATATTTTGATATTGAATCAATCAACATTTCGCTATCAGCTAGATTTTTCCAAAGCCTTGTTACTGATCCATCTTCTAGAGGGTTCTGCATAATATTATATTGTTCCCTCATTCTTATTGAAAAATGACCTGATTGGTCTCTCAAATGAGATTCATCTAAAATTCCATTTAGAGTTACTCCATTTAACTCTTTGGTTTTGGAAAATTGATCTATCAAAGTTAGTAGCTTAGTTTTAAAATCTTTCGAACTGTTCAGACTCCAATATCGAGGAAACACAATAGCCATGGATTCAAGTCATTTTACTAGAGGGAATCTTGCTCTAATCTGTGTGGAAAGATCATAGGCAATGTGCTTCATAGAAGCTATTACAGACTCAATGATCTTGGTAATGTCTTCCCTTTTAATACTTAATACTCACTTCCTGGGGTTCTTTCCTGGTTCCTCAAACTCGATCTTGGAAAAGTAGTGCATTGGTATCTCAACTCCACTAATTTCTACATATAACTCCATGTTTGCACCGATTTTTAAAAAGTTATCAGGATTTTCCAAATCTATGATTTTCAGCCAGCTGAAAAATTCTACATCAGCAAATAATCGATTGAGATTATCGAGCATCAAGCATGTGAATTTATGGAGCACAACATATTCTGCAATATACATATCTCTTTGATGGGCCTTTTTCATTAAATTTCTCATTTCCTCAAGCATGGGGAGAAGATGTGCTAATGTTAAGAGTGTCTCTACATTACTTAACATTCGTAGCAGCGTAGGAAATTTTGGTTGCCCTACTTCATCATGACTTGAGTTCATTAGACCAAGCAACGATTGATATTCTAAAAAAACTTGATGTGCTCGTCCATCCAAAGAGATCCATCTGGTATCATTATCCTTAAGAAGCTTGTTCCCATTGATTAGTCCTTCGACAAAGTGTTGAAATTCCCTCAATCATTTCAGACTTTGACAAAATTATTGGTAGAGCTCTTTGATTAAAACTTTAATTTTTTGTACTTGAGCATGCTTGCTGACAACTCCAAAAGCTAGATTCATTCTGTGGGTCATGCAGTGAATGGGAGTAACGTAGGGTGCACAAGAAGATTGTATCTTTGTGCAAAGACCACCCATGTGGCCTTGTATTACTGAAGCTCCATCTACTCCAACACAGACCATCTTTTTGGCAATCGTCATGTCATTTATACCTCCATATTCAATTAGACAACTCTTTACTAGTTCAAATATTTTTTCCGATATCACAGTATCCTTTATTTTAGCAATAGTTAGTAGATGAGGTTGGTCAAATAAATTGTGTATAGTATAAACATGCATACATACCCAAGAAGTATTGTCTACCGCTGTAACCTCGTCTAAAGACAATGCAATAAAATTTGACTTTTTAAGTTTTTCCTTTAGATCCTCTTTTTCAACCTCGGCAAGACAACTTGCCAGTTCCTATCCATTGTTTACTGACTAGTGACTGTTAGGATAGTTATGAACTTTCAAAAAGTGTAATAAAGCACTCAATGATGGGTAGTCTATTATAGGATGCCCTCTGCTCAAAATATTAAACACAACACTTAAATGAATAGCTTTTCCCATTAGTTCTACTTCCAATGCTTTTCCAAAACAAGCTTCAATAGAGCCTTTAACTTCACCAGGCTTCATCTTTATATTATGCTAAAATTCATATAATTCTGCATTCCTAACATGCTAAGATTCCTCTTTTTTTTCCATCTTATCACTAATTTTTAAGCTTCATCTATGGTTTTATTTTCGTAAATTTTACCCATATGCTTCTCTATGGTGTCAATTTTTAGCTACAACCTCTTTTCCTTCTTATTTATCTTGTTGTAAATCTTACATCTACATTCTACCAGAGGCTCACCTTTAATTGGATTATCCACTGGTTCAATGAATGGATACTTAGACACCCATTCTACTTGAAAATTCCTTGACAGATCCCACATCCGATCTTTTTTTTATTCTCTATCATTCTTTGAATTGTATTTTCTTTTCTTCTTCCCTACACCAAAATCTTCTTCAAGTTTATAATGATCTGAGATATCAGGTTCATTGACTTCTTCAATATGTCGTGTAAGTTTAGGTTGTGAGTCTTTAAAATCTTCTTGTGATAAATTAGCTTCCCGATTTTGGCCAAAAACATTTCCAACACCATGACCAAAGTACGATGATAAGGTTCTATATTTTTCTGGCCTCTCTTGGATTTCACCATATGTGGGAGCCTTACCCTTATTCTTGTTTGACATCTTGATTCTTCAATGAAATAAAGGCTACCAGGCTACCAGTGAAAAAAAATGTTTACTTGTTGAAGAGGTGACAATAGAACTATAATACATATAAATATGATTCATTCACCCTTAAATCATGTCCAAGGTCTCTGTGGTCACCAGTGTTCACTAACTGGTCCCCACTAACTAAGAATAAACTCAAATTTACATAGTCATAGAATAATAATCACTTACCTTTGCCTCAAATTCAATTGCAGTCACAACTCGCCAATACAGTGAAGACTCAACAGCCTAAAGTCTCTAAACTTTGCTATTGATCAAATTAAACCGAGCCAAATTGTGTACAATAATACTGATCTATTAATGTATTTATACTAATCCTTTTTTGGCGAATTGGGTGGGAGGTATTAGGTGTACAAATATTAGGTGAAGCCTAGGTAATTATAACACGTATTGTGTTACTTTTGAGGTGATTATGGGTCCTCCAATACCTTGCTATGATTAATAAAGTTGTCGAAAAGGCATCGGTTTGAGACACACATTCGTAAAATGCCAGGAAAATTTGGGGCCATATATATATAACTGTTGGTGAATATAGGCAATCTATTTGGGGCCACTTGAAAATTATAGGTGAATGTTTAAAATATATCGTGCCTAAAAATTATATGCCATTGGCGAAAATGTAAAAGAAATGGAAAAAAATTAATAAATTGATGGGCAATGGGCCCACACATGGGACCTAATTTTAATAAATGCGGGGTGATACGTTCAATCCCATATGGGCAATATATTCACCAAATCGGGGGTTGCCGACATGTGACATTAGCCAAATGGCGAATAATCATCACTAAAGTTTTTGATGAATGAGTCTCAAGGGGTCGTAGGGCACAATAATGTGTTTTAGGATCTCTTAAGACCCCTTACCATTGATTAGCATATCCTAAGGGTTCCTAAGGGGTCCTAAGGGGTCTTAGGACATATTAATGTATCCTAGGACCCCTTAAGACCCCTTACAACCCCTTACCACTTACTATTGTTTGGTAAGGGGTCCTAAGATATTTTAAGGGGTCCTATGACACATTAATATGTCATAGGACCCCTTATGACCCCTTATGAACCATTAGCATCACTCTCTCTATATATTAGGGGTTCTAAGTGTTGTTAAGGGGTCATCAGACACATTAATGTGTCCTAAGAACCCTTATGACTCCTTATAACCCCTTAAGGGGTCCTAGGACACACTAAAGTGTCCTAAGATCCCTTCTAACCCTTTAGGACACTTTAGGGCTCCTTAGATGTATGGTGAGGTGTTCTAAGGGGTTATAAGAGGTCCTAGGACTCCTTAAAACCCCTTACAATCTCTTACCATATACTAGGACACATTTGTGTGTCATAGGACCCCTTATCACCCCTTAAAAACCTATAGGGCCCCTAAGATGTATGGTAAAGTCTCCTAAAGGGTCCTAAGGGGTCAATGGGGGTCTTAAGACCCATTATGACTCCTTAGAGCCCTATCTCTACATCTTAGAGATTTTAGTTTTAAAGGGGTCCTAGGACACATTAATGCATCATATGACCCGTGTGTGTGTGTGTGTGTGTGTGTGTGATAGAGAGAGAGAGTATCTAAGGGGATATTAATGTGAGAGTGAGAGAATAGGGAGAGGATGAGAGACATGAGGTAGAGATAGATGGTAATAAGGGGGAATAAATGGTGAGAAGTAGATGAGAGAAAGGGAGAAGGGGAAGGGGAAGAGATGAGGTAGATAGAGAAAGAGGATAATTAGGTCTTGGTATATATATATATATATATATATATATATATATATATATATATATATATATATATATATATATATATATATATATATATATATATATATAGAGAGAGAGAGAGAGAGAGAGAGAGAGACTATAAACAATATAATCAGAAACAATCCTCAAATAATCATGTACAATTCAAGGGATTAAGATTACAATCAATATTCCACTGGGAATCATGTTGAAGACACTGTGCTAGTTCCTTAAATTTTGCTAACTCTAAACTTTCCTGAAAAACTCTCAAAAAATAACCTTTATCTTAACTCCTATGAAGATAAAAATACTCTCAAACTATTAGAATAACTAAGAGGGGGGTGAATTAGTTATCCATAGTCCCAATAAAAAATTTATATCCAAAAACAAATAACTTAAACTTCTGCAGCTCGGTAAGATAAAATAGTATTTTGTCTCTGATTTTACCGATTACCAGTGAACAACTTAGAATAATCACCAGTCAAATTAGATATGAAACATGTAAAGTATGATAAGAAACTATCATCACAATCAACACATAACACAAAAAATTTAACGTGGAAACCTTGTAAAGGGAAAAACCACCTCAGACCAGCAACCCAAAAATTGTTCACTCTTCTGAAGTGAGATCGGTGAAGACCCAACCCTGTTAAAGGTTATAAACACACTGTGAGGTGTGACCTTGTTAGAGGATTTTAGACCAATAGTTATCATCCAACCAGCATTCACTATGGGGTTGACAGGATAAGAAATGTACACTCTATGAATGACATTACAAGACTTTCTAGTCCACTCTGTTAAGAGATTTATCTATTTACAATGGTTAAAATGTAACAACAATTGATCTAATTCCAATACAACTTCAATTGTAGATTATCAGATCTATGTTAAGCTCATTCAAATCCTCTTATCAATATACCACTTTTTTTTCAATCAATATTCAGTAACTTACTATCTCTCGATAATAGCTCTCTGACGCTCGGTAATCTTTGCAGTTTGGTTCTTCTTAACCAGTCTGATCAGGCATGCATGAAGCTTGTTCACATGATATCTCTACAGTCTCCTTCTTCTTCCGGCATCCTTTTCATACATGAAACCCTAGTCTCTTAAATAGACAAGTAAACCATTTTAATTCCATCCATCAAATTTTGCCACTTAATCACCTTCATTGATTTTGCCGCTTTAACCTTCCTTGGTTGATGTGTCAGTAACACATTTTATTTCAATCCCTTAGATCTTCTTTGAATTATGTTAGTTGTCGATCTTCATAACAAACATTATCTCTTGCCTCGATGGCATACACTTTCCAGCTCATCAACTTCGATTGGCTAAACTAGTCATTAGTTACTTTTCTTCATCCTCGATTAACAAAGAAATGCATCGTTGAACACAAGCTCAGTTTATACTATGCTCGGTATACGCTATACTTCATCGGTGTATACTGGAATGCTTCATTAACTAACCACACTACTTTGTGCATTTTCACTCTTTTCTTTATCATAGATGAATGCAACATAATGAAGTCAAATAAAATAAGGTCATAGACTCATCCATAAGTTACATAATGTATTCCTTATCCTTATCTGTCATCTCCATCTTTCTCATGTAGATATATCTATTCTCCATCTCTTTTTCTTCTTCTTTCTATAGATGTTTGGGGATAGTAACTTACAAGATAAGTATTGTCAAAACTAGTTGACATCAACGACAACATATTACTAATTTAATCATGTTACATATCTAATCATCAACTCAGTGATCTTAAATCACAGATCTTCAAGTCATACAGTTTATTACAATCAGTTGTAGTTCATCAATCTCTCCCTTTGGCATTGATGGCAACACAAGCAATATGAAATATGTCAAACACATACCTTACATGTATTCTACAACTCTGTAAATAAATGCTCTCCCTAGCTAAATATGTTTAATCACTATGTTACTCAACAACATTTTCAAATGCAGACTATCTTTTGCAGATATGATCTTTTCAGTTCTCAGGTCTTCTATTGTTCTCAGTAACTGATCTTCAATGCTTCTTCCTTTCAGATCTCTCTCCCTTTCATTTTGATCTCTCTCCTTGTGACTCTATTTCACTATTTCATATTGAGATCTCTCTCCCTTTGATGGAAATGCCAAAGAGTAATAGAAACATACAGATCTGTGAGTAGCTAAATGACTCACTGTTGTTCGGTGCACTCATTGTATCTCTATATACTGATGTGCAATTCTTTTTCAGTACTTGAAACTTTCACAACCTTAGACAAAAATCCAAAGTGTGAACTTTGCTGCATCAACATGTATGATCTGTTGATAAGATTAGGCTGATGCAACCTCCAGATCACCTTAGTGACTAGTAGATAGGGGATGAACCCCAAGTCTAGTCCTTAATTATTCATATGTTTCCTTCAGTAGAGGCTTAGTAAATATGTCAGCAAGTTGTTCTTTTGATGGAACAAATTCTAGCTTAACTTGCTTCTCCTACACTTGTTCTCTTAAGTAATGATACTTAATAGATATATGCTTTGTTTTAAAGTGCATCACTAGATTCTTTGAAATATTAATTGCACTAGTGTTGTCACAATATATAATCACCGGCTTAGTGATTATATCATTCATACCTTCCAACACTTGCTTGATATATGCTATATTTGAATAGTTTGTAGCAGCAGCAACATACTCTGCTTCAGCTATAGACTGAGAAATGCAAAACTATTTCTTACTTGTCCATGTATCAAGTCTTTCACCAAAGGAAAATTCTCCTCCAATGGTACTCTTTCTATCATCAACATTTCCAGCCCAATCAGCATCGGTGTAGACTTTAAGTTCAAACTTTCCATCCTTAGGATACCATAATCCATAATCTTCAATTTTCTTTAGGTATCTTAAGATTATCTTTGTAGCAACCATGTGTGACTCCCTAGGTTTTGCCAAAAAATTAGCAACTATCCCAACAACATGTGCTATAGCAGGCCTACTATGAACTACATACATCAACTTACTAATCATGGATTGGTACAGTGTGTTGGGAGTTCCCTTTGATCTTCAACTTGTAGATTTATACTTTGATGGATAATTTTAATATAACTTTGACTCTATCACCACTCCAAAGTCTACAAGGAAGAGGGCCAATTAACAAGGATCAAAAAAGATCCTCCTACACTTTGAGCCTTAATGCTCAAGCGGGTGTACCCTTGATTCACTTCTTCAAAGGAATCATAAAATGTTATACCAATATACTCTTTACTAACTAATTTAAGATTTTATCATTTGAATGTGTGTGTGATTGATGATGATGGACTACATCTAGAGAAAGGATCAGTGCCTTAACTAGGGCATAGAGTCACCTAATAGTATACATCAATCGAAGACCTTAACTCAAACACAATTGAATTCAGGATAAGTGCTTAGCCTATTATCCCTCTCACTCGCATATCAGGACATCAAATTCTTATCAAGCCATGAACTCACTGAGACTACCTGAAAGACTTTAATCCTAACTTTGTTAGAAACTCAAAGATAATCTCAAAATACTCTTTGTTTACCATATACTAACCCACTTTGTGAAGTTAAAATATATGAGCTCAAGAACAAAACAAAAAGACATACACCACTATGAGATTGGAATTCAACTATATTCTCATTAAGACTTGCAAAACCAATACATTATCAAATAGAAAAATGCCAAGGAAACAGACCCAAAATCCAGGCTCTACTTGCTCAGTATAATACCATCAACAACAACCCTTACAAAATAAAAAATGCTGCAATAAATACCACCATTAGTCACCTTGGAATCCTCAAAGAGGATGCATCAAGCTTTAGGTGACTAGGGTTAGGGTTTCAACCACCCAACCAACTAGAAACGGTCACAAGTTTAAATGCAGGAGATGAAAACCAGTTGGCCATGCCTAAGAAAGATTTTCACTTATGATAGATCTCTGGGAAAGTACTACAAATCATGAAAATTTGAATTTGTCAACCTGTTTGGCCACCTGCAACATGCCTTGAGCACAAAACCACATAGTACAGACCTTTGTAGATGATCATGTCACACCCTGGACCACACTGCAACAGCAAGCACCACCCAAAAAATCAAATCTGACCATGAAAGCATTCAATTCTGGTCCTTTTTGTCGCTAGAAACCCTTCAAAAATTCAAATTTGAAAAACAACGGCTACTTTATGGTGCTTGCAGTAAATCGGCGGCCCGCATTTGAAATCAGATCAACTTTAAGTCGCAGCCGTTAGATCTCTTTATCTCACGGGCTTTATGATTTACTTTTTAATATAACCCCAATCACATTTAGTGAACTAGAAACTAAAGGTTTCCGCCAGGTCGCAGGATACTTTACATCTCCACTAGATAGTTTAGCAATTACGCAAATGCTTGTTCACTGAACTGCTAAAACATTTAGAGAACTACTACCTTTCTTTGCGAACGAGTGAAGCCTTTATAAATTTGTCAACCGCTAAACACATTTATCAGGACCGCCAGATCCTTTGACCCCACCTGGGCCCACTTTATGCCATTTGTCACTACACCATTTGCTGCAATCACTCAGTCACCCCTGACACAGGACCCACTAACAAGTAAGATGCGAGATCAACAAATGGCGCATGATCTCATAGGGTAGGAATATTCCTTAAGATCATGCACCGATCATTGATTGAAAAACCCTCTCTATAGGCCCCACTGACAAGATCCTTATCATCCTCTAGCTCAGCAAATAAGAACATGACACCTCAGCAATGAATCATCAGACAGTCCTACCATTTCCAACAAACCTTTACCCTTTAATCAATTTTTTGGTGAACCAGTGACCGAAGACTTTCGCTGGGTCATGGAATACCTTTTACCTCTGCTAAAACTTTTAGCGATTGCACGAACACTATTCACCAAGTCGCCAGCTGATTTGGAAAACCACCATTTTATTACATGAATGAGTGAACCCTTGTAATATATCAGAACCGCCAAAATACTGAAGAAACTTAACTGGGCCCGCACCAGGAAGATCAACAGTTGTCTCATCTTTGCATAGCCCTCTGAGATTCCATCAGATCATAAGACAACCATTGATCAAAGAATCTTTCCCTGCCCTGACAACCCTCTGACATGATATGAAATCAATAGACGTCGCAAGATCTGAAACCTCTGACAAAACCCATAAGAACATATGCCCGTCGTCGATCGACTGACAGTGTCAGGACCCTTTGACACATCTAGAAACCAAGTCCCACTAACGACTGCCAACATGTTAATACATGGACCAATAAAATATCACCAACTGTGCATACATGTCACCTTGGACCCACTAATCCTTTACAAGAATCAACGGCTGTCACTATACCACTGCATTAAAGGTCGAGCATGTCATCTTGGTAGAATAACGACAGCCATAAGATCAAACCGAACTTTAACCTACCTGGACACTAAGAAAATTGGTCCCACTGACAGGATTCCACTTCATACTCCCGTTGACCAATCAAATACTACCAAATCAGCACACTTGGCATGTGGGCCCGCTTGAAAAGAAAGGCTACGTCATACAATAAAATCAACAGCCAGCATAAAAGTGCATAGCTCTGACACATCTCATGAGGACATACGACCATTGTTAGATTGAGATGTTGTCAAAAAACCTGGGCCCAGAGACCACATGAACACGTGACTAAAGAGAAGGAAGCCACCATGCCAAGTCACAAAGAGTTAAGACATAACCACCCAGAAATAAGAGAATACGTGAATGCAATGTTCGCCCAATCACCAAGAGGAAAGATAAATTGCTAGGAAACTTGGAGAACTAGCGACAAGCAGGTCATCACTAGTTCACCGAAATAAAAGATAAACCATCTGAGGATTAAATGAATATGTGACCAATGGGGAAAAGAAACATGCACATGCATTTAACAAGACTTAAGTGGCCTGAAAAGGTAATGAAGAATTAGAACAGGGCCAGGGCATTTCTTACCAACGTCTAGTTTTTCAAAAATTTGAACTAAGGGTTTTAAAGCTAGGGAAATAAAATGACCGTAGGGACCAAAGGAAAAGTGCTAGGGCCAGGAAAATTTTTACACATGCTAACAGTGGCTCTTTCTAGGGATGTGTGGCTCATGTAGGCACAACAAGAATCTAGAATCACTGGTTATAGCAAACCACCTACTGGACAAAATTTTGAACAACTGAGAGCCACAGGGAAAAACCCTAGGAACTAAGACAAAACTGAACAGGGGCAAGCAACTTATTTATAGAATTTACAATTTATACAGACCTAACTACTGTTCATGCAAAATAAAATACCTTCAACTGAAGTATTTCTTCAAGAATTGTCCATGAACTGGCAATTCCTGAACATCACCATTTGATTCTTTTACAATGTATGAATCTTGGCCCCATTTCTCATGAATTAGATATGGCCCTAGCCAAATGGGATCAAATTTACCATGTTTTCCCTTATCCTCTAGTTTGGCATTCCAAATTAACACCAAATCACCAAGTTCAAACCTTCTATCAACAGTCTTCTTGTCATACAAATTCTTAACCTACAATTGCAATCTGGCATTTCTTGCAACTAACTCTCTTCTAGTCTCATCCAACCTAATGAGGTCCTCAATTCTCAACTACATCTCATCATCTATGTCATCATCATATAACTGAATAAATTTATACATTTCCAATAAGTTATTCTGATGCATTCTTGCATGTATTCCATATACTAAGTCAAAAGGTGCACAACCAATTTCCCTCTTCATAGTTACCCTATTAGCCCATAGAGCTAATGGCAGCTTTGAATTCCATGCCCTCTTATTCTTTTCAAGAATCCTCTTGAGGATTTTAATCAAACTCTTATTAGTAGATTCTGCCTGACCATTTCCTTATGGATGATAAGGTGAGGAATTAGAAATCTGAATTCCTAAACCTTTGCAGAATTCCTTATATTCAGCAAACCTAAAGCACATTGCATTATCACTTACTATTCTCTTAGGGAAACCAAACCTTGTAACAATGTTATTCAATAGAAAATCAATTGCCACCTTACTAGTTGCATTTTTTGTAGGTATAGCTTCTACCCACTTTGTAAAGTAATTAGTGGCAACTAAGATCCATGAGTGTCCTCCACTAGACTTGTTTGGTATCTCCCCTATGAAATCAATTCCCCATTGTTGGAAAGGAACCTGAACTTCTACTGGTTTTAATGGCACATTACCTGAAAATTTTAGCTTACCAGAGAACCTTTGACAAGCATCACATCTCCTCACCAACTGCTCTGCATCCTTGAAGATTGTGGGCCACCAGAATCCCGCTCTCAAGATTTTATGACCAGTTGTCTTACCCATATAATGCCCACCACAAACTCTCTCATGCATTTCTTTTAGTAGCTTGCTAGCCTGATTTTCATCTACACATTTCAACAGTATGCAATCTAAATTCTTTCTGTACAATTTACATTTCACAATTACATACTTGATGGCCTGTAATTTCAATGTCCTCTTCTGATTATCATTCATGTCTACTGGACATTTCATATTTCTTAGATAATAGATAATATCTTGATACCAAACACAATCATCCATGTCACATGTATAATCAATTTCAGAATGATTTACCTGATTTTCATCAAGATTGGATTGAGCCATTAGTTTTGCCAATCTTTATCCTCTAACCAATTTAGTAATCTGAACATCAACATTGAATTCTTGGATCCTATTGATCCATCTGCATCTTCTCCCAGACACCTCTTGCTGTGAGAAAATATCCTTCACAACTGCACTTGGCACAAAAGCAATCACAACTGCCCCCATCAAGTAACACCTAAAAGCCTTGACTACCTTCACAAGTGCATATGCATGTTTCTCATTTATGTCATACTTCAATTTAGCAGCCTGCAAAGATTTACTGAAAAATGCAATAGGCTACTCATAACCATCCTTATTCTTTTGTAACAAAACTGTAGCAATAGTGTGAAAAGATGCAAAGGAAAAGATGTGCATTGGGACATTATAATCAGGTGCTTTGAGCACTGGTGCATCTTTGATAGCCTGCTTGATATTTCTGAAAGCCTCATCAGGCTCACCCTCCCAATTGATTGCAGATCCCTTCTTCAACATCTTAGAAATAGGTCTAGTAACCTCTGCAAAATTTGTCACAAACCTCCTTAAGGAATTGACCTGACCAAAGAAGGACTGAATCCCTGTAACATTCTTTGGTCTCTAAATTTTATCAATGGCTGCTACCCTCTCAGGGTCAATTCTCACTCCTTGCTTCCTAACTAATTGGCCAAGCAACTTACCTTCAATGACACCAAAAGCACATTTCCTTGGGTTTAATGAAATGCCAAATTCCAAGGCCCTCACAAATATTTTTTCTAAATGAGTATAGTGGTCTTCTTCCTTCTTGGAATAGGCAGTTAAATCATCTTGATATACAATAAGGAAATCATTTATGAAATCTGAAAAGGCAACATCCATTGCCCTCTGAAAAGTAGCACTAGCATTTGTGAGACCAAAAGGCATTCTCGCATAAACATATGTCCCCCAAGGTGTAGTAAATTTTTTCTTGAATTGCTCTAATTCTTTGACAATTACCTAATTGTAACCAGAGAAACCATCCATCATAGACATCAATTCTGATCCGGTCACTCTCTGCAACATAGCTTCCATATTGGGTAGACAATAGTTATCCTTTAATGAGCTAATGTTCAAATTCCTCAAGTCCACACAAAGCCTGATGTCACCATTTTTCTTTCTCATAGGAACAAGGTTTGAAACCCAAGAAGACTACCTTATAGGCTTGATAATTCCAGCATCTCTCAGCTTCATTAACTCTTCTTGCATCTTGGGTGCCAAAGTAGGATTTATAGGCCTTTGTTTTTGCCGGAAAGGTTTAGCATCTTCTTTCAATGGAATAACATGCTGAAACAAACTTCTCTATACACCTTTACGTCATCATATGACCATGCAAAAACATGCCTGAATTTTCTTAACAATTCAATCAAAGATTTCTTTACCTTTTGAGATATATCTCTACCAATGTATACTTTCTTAGGAGCTTCATGTGTTCCAAGATTTATCTCCTCTAGATCAGCATGATCTTCTCTTTTGATATTCTTTTGAACCCTATCCTAGTTATCAAAGACAATCTCCAAAACAACAAGCCCCTTGGGCACCTTGTTAGTTCTAAGCTGAATAACCTCATTGCCAAAGACAACCTCCTTTCCTTCCACTGACTCAACCAAGGCTAAACAATCAAATTCCTGACCATGATACTGATCTTCACAATTCATAAACTTCAAGATATTATTATCATCATCAAAAACTTGCCAATTCTCAATATTGTCTGGTATACTAGGCCTAGCCTGAATTTCAACTTTAGAAATACCAGCAAATGTAATATCAATGGGATTGATTGCAATATTGGCTAACAAATCAGCCATCTTATTGTTACTCCTATCCTTCCACTCAATATTGAAGGCATCAAAACATTCAATCAAAGCCCAAACTGCATTCCTATATTGTTTCAACCTCTTGTTCTTGGAAGCATATACTAACCTGACTTGGGACACCACCAACTCAGAATCACCAACAACACTTAAGCACTTAATACCATGTTTTTGTGCCAACCTCAGTCCTAACAACAATACCTCATATTCTGCTATATTTTTGGTACAAAAGAAATTCAATGTGAAAGAAAATTTGTAGGTGTTTCCATTAGGAGAAATAAGTAAAATACCTACTCCTGCTCCATCTTTGCAATTTGCACCATCAAAGTACATTACCCACAAATCACCCTTCACATAATTAACACTTACCTCAACAGAGATAGGTGACAAAATAGGTTCATCTTCAAATATAGGGATCTCTGCCCTAAAAGCATTAATATCAGTATCAACAAAACATGTAGTTTCATTATCAATATTTCTCTCAATCATGTGGCATACTCTTGGCTCTCGATCAATCTTGACAAACTAATCATCAATCTTGAAAGTGGCATAGGATAGACCACACTGTAGACTTCCACCCATAGCAACACTCCACCTTCTAGATAGTAGCATCCCATAATGAGGAGGGATGTCCACCACCAAAACACTCATTGTTAACTCTTTCTCTAGATATGCTGCCAGCCTATATGGCATTGCATTGATAGTCCCAATAACTGGTACCTCCCTCTGATCCATTGCACAAAATCTCCCTTGAACTATATCAACTTTTAGGCCCAACTTCTCCATGATTTTGAAAGGCATAATAGTATTAGAGGCACCACTATCAATCATACAATTTCTTAGTTTTATTCCATTCACAAGAACACTTAAAAAGAATGGATCAATGTTTTCAAAGCTGGCATTGACAGAACTATCCAAATATATAGGAGGAATTTGAGATATAATTCCCTGAGCAGAACAACCTTTCAAATCTTTATCCTGAGATCCATTGCATGCAACATCATTGTTATGAACATTATCTACCCATGTAATAGCTCTGTGTTTGTGTTTAGGGATCCTCAACAATTCTGACAATGGAACCTTAACTGTAATTTGGGACAATACAACTAACATATCAACAGGAGCAAAGGAAGGAATCTCAATCTACATAGCCTTAGTATCTCTTTGTTTGTCTGATACATTAGGTGTATTGGCCACCCTCATTTTTTCAATCTTAGCCGTTGTGTTAACTGGCTTCTCAATCTCATTAGAAAATTTTTCAACTCCAACTCCCTTAGGCTCACAATTCTTACCTTTTACATTCTTGAATTTCACCATGTGATCACCTTTTGATTTGTTCTCATTAGGCTCTCTAGAGTTGGTACTCTTTATAAACATTCTTGCAGCTTTCTCATTTGTATTCCTTGCCACCATGCCTCTAGTTTGCACTTGGGCAATCATTTCTGCAGTAATCCTATCCATCTCTTCTCTAGAAGGTCTTCTTAAATTTACTGGCTCAGAAGAAGAGTTCATGTTACATGTCTCCTTGTCAATATCCTCACTATCAGAAAAAACCTCTTGATGAAAAAGGGCCTGATTGTGTCTCTTCACATTTACATCTTCTTCTTCATCAAAATCAGAATCATCTTCATATCCTAGATATGAAGTAGCCATGTTGCATCCAACATCATCTTGATCTTCTTCTTGATCTATCTCCTCATTGCCACAATCTTGATTTGTAGCCATAGAATGTGCAACCACACAATGCTTTGTAGAATGAGGGGATTGGCATGCAACACACCAAGGTATGTCCTCCATGACATTTATTGAAGCTTTTTGTAGAGGGTCAGGGACACATCTATCATTGTTTCCTCTTGCAGTAGGGACAACAGGCTTGCCATCCTTCCATTGGGTGTTGTAGGGGTAGTTCTGCAATCTATTTTGCTTATTGAAATTATTGTTGAACTGAGGCCTTTCATTGGTAGGAGCACTAATGTTCCTATTTGTAGGTGCCTTCAAATCCTTCAATGCATTGAGCACCTTATCCAATTTATCTTCTTCTTGCCTCCTAGTTCCAACATTCCTATCATTTTCTTTTTTATATTTCTTGTCCCCAAACAACTTAGGGTCATCTCTCTTCCCACCCAACTTCCCTGATATCTTCATTTTGTTCTCAATATTGATAGCAATCCTAAAAGAATCTCTGAGGATTCTTGGTTCTTTGTCCCTCAACAAGTATCCCATCTTTCCATCAAATGCATTGAAGTATGTAGTTAAACAGACATTGTTATCTAACCGCATAACTTTGAACAATTTATGCACACCCTTCTGAAATCTCATGTTGAATTCAGCTGCAGACTCATTCTGATTTTTCCTTATGGTATTGAATTCATTCAACATGAAAATAGCATTAGGCCTTCACCATACTACTTTTTAAAACATCTTTCAAAGGAATCCCAAGTATCAATACATTTATCAAGAAGTCTCTTAAACCAATCTCTAGCATCCTCCATTAGAGATTGAACAAAAAATTTCATGACTACATCCTCATGCTCTACCTCATAATCATTTAAGCATATCAACAAATAACCTAAGATGCTCCTCACAACTAATAGCATTATTACCAGCAACTTAGGTACCTTATCTCTTATATCATTTGGAAAAGCATTCGGGTAACTAAGAATCCCATCAAAACTAATTTTCCTGTAGCCTTCTAATTGCATAGGTCTTCTTTGAAAACTTGAACTAGTGTTAACCCTAGGATCAACATTTGCATTTACATTTCCATCTACTTGTGCATTTGACTGCTGCCTAGGATCAGCACCCATCCTAGTAGATGAAGAAGGAATTGAACTAGTAGTAGCATTACTAAGTGGAATAGTGGTAGTCATAGATGGCATACCTAGTTCAGTAGTAGATGGACCAAGAGCATTAGCTGATGAAGCCTTCAAGAACTTGATCTTTCTTCTCTTTTCTGCAATGGAAGCTTCAATTTCAGCCCTCTCTAATTCTCTTACAAGATCCTCATCTTCTTTTCTTCTTCTTTCTCTCTTTCTGTCCTTATTTGAATTGGGTGGTGGGACCCCTGGTATTGTCAATGATCTGCTTGTTTGATGTCCCACCATCTTTTTCTTTCCCTTCTCACCAACAGCAACAGCAGGCCTAGTGATCTCATGCCCATCTTTATCTTTAGGGAGGGAAGCATAACTTTGAACCTGTCTAACCATAGGGCCCTCCTTATCAAATTCATGATCTTGTAGTAAGCGCTCTTGCTCACTCCTCAAAGCCTCAAGATCACCAAAAACATCATGTTGCAAAGTCTTAGGAGCAGAAGCAAGCATCTTGTTTCTCTCCATTTCATTAATCTTTCTAAGGAGAGACTGTCTTTCTACTAGAGCATTCACCTTTTCATCTTCTCTCTCCTCTTGTAACCTCTTATGTATGGAATCCTGCTCTGCCAACTGCAACCTTAGTGCATTTAAATCATTTGGGTCTACCATAATGTCATCAAAACCTAATGACACATCCATATCAATACGATTTTGATATGGGAAATGGACTAGCCTTGGTCTCATGGGCTCCCTCCTAAAATTATCCTCATCAAGGTCTAGATCAATCTCCAAACCCATCTCTCTGGCTTGTTCATCCTAACCTGCAGGCAATGGACCCTTGTCCTGAAATACAGCCTTTGGGGTATCATAAAATCTATCTTCAGAGTGACAACCATCTAATCTAGAAACTCTGTCTTGTGAACCTTCCTCACTTGAGGAAACATGTGGTACTCTACCTCTAGTATTTCTTTGTTCTCTTATGGGAGCACTAGTAGACTCACCATTTCTTATGATCCAACTCTTCTTCTTCTGTCTAGGCAATTACTCTAGAGTGACCTCCAGATTCTTTTTGACAAAGGACCTAGTATTCCTCCTCTTGTCCATGATTTGCAGTATGACACTAGTTCTAACCTCTTGAGTCACCACCCACCAGAGATGGGAAACCCTTAAATGAACACAACAGGAAAACAAGAGTGCACTTAACAACCTTTATCTCTAGACTCTCCCCAGTAGAGTCACCTTTTTTTGGGAGTTCCCTTTGATCTTCAACTTGTAGATTTATACTTTGATGGATAATTTTAATACAACTTTGACTCTATCACCACTCCAAAGTCTACAAGGAAGAGGGAAAATTAATAAGGATCAAAATAGATCCTCCTACACTTTGAGCCTTAATGCTCAGGCGGGTGTACCCTTGATTCACTTCTTCAAAGGAATCATAAAATGTTATACCAATATACTCTTTACTAACTAATTTAAGATTTTATCATTTGAATGTGTGTGTGATTGATGATGATGGACTGCATCTAGAGAAAAGATCAATGCCTTAACTAGGGCATAGAGTCACCTAATAGTATACATCAACTGAAGACCTTCACTCAAACACAATTGAATTCAGGATAAGTGCTTAGCCTATTATCCCTCTCACTCACATATCAGGACATAAAATTCTTATCAAGCCATGAAATCATTGAGACTACCTGAAAGACTTTAATCCTAACTTTGTTAGGAACTCAAAGATAATCTCAAAATACTCTTTGTTTACCATATACTAACCCACTTTGTGAAGTTAACATATATGAGCTCAAGAATAAAACAAAAAGACATACACCACTATGAGATTGGAAGTCAACTATATTCTCATTAAGACTTGCATAATCAATACATTATCAAATAGAAAAATGCCAAGGAAACAGACCCAAAATCCAGGCTCTCCTTACTCAGTATAATACCATCAACAACAACCCTTACAAAATCAAAAATGTTGTAATATATACCACCGTTAGTCACCTTGGAATCCTCAAAGAGGATGCATCAAGCTTCGGGTGACTAGGGTTAGGGTTTCAACCACCCAACCAACTAGAAACGATCATAAGTTTAAATGCAGGAAATGAAAATCAGTCAGCCATGCCTGAGAAAGATTTTCACTTATGATAGATCTCTAGGAAAGTACTGCAAATCATGAAAATTCAAATTTGTCAACCTGTTTGGCCACCTGCAACACGCCTCGAGCATAAAACCACATAGTACAGACCCATGCAGATGATCATGTCACACCTTGGACCACACTGCAACAGCAAGCACCACCCAAAAAATCAAATCTGGTCGTGAAAGCATTCAATTCTAGTCCTTTCTATCACTGGAAACCCTTCAAAAATTCAAATTTGAAAAACAACGGCTACTTTATGGTGCTTGCAGTAAATTGGCTGTTTGCATTTGAAATCAGATCAACTTTAAGTCGCAGCCGTTAGATCTCTTTATCTTGCGGGCTTTATGATTTACTTTTTAATATAACCCTAGTCACATTTAGCAAACTGGTGATTGAAGGTTTCCGCTAGGTCGCAGGATACTTTACGTCTCCACTAGATAGTTTAGTGATTATGCGAACGCTTGTTCGCTGAACTGCTAAAACATTTAGAGAACTGTTGCCTTTCTTCATGAAGGAGTGAAACCTTTATAAATTTGTCAACCGCTAAACACATTTATCAGGACCACCAGACCCTTTGACCCCACCTGGGCCCACTTTATGCCATTTGTCACTACACCATTTGCTGCAATCGCTCGGTCACCCCTGACATAAGACCCACTAACACATCCAAGTAAGATGCGAGATCAACGGATGGCGCATGATCTCATGGGGTAGGAATATTCCTTAAGATCATGCACCGACCATTGATTGAAAAACCCTCTCTATAGGCCCCACTAACAAGATCCTTATCATCCTCCAACTCAGCGAATAAGAACACGACACCTCAATAATGAATCATCAGGTGGTCCTACCATTTTTGGCAAACCTTTACCCTTTAATCAATTTTTTGGCGAACCAGTGACTGAAGACTTTCGCTGAGTCACAGAATACCTTTTACCTCTGCTAAAACTTTTAGTGATTGTGCAAACACTATTCGCCAAGTCGCCAGCTAATTTGGAACACTGCCATTTTATTATGCAAATGAGCGAACCCTTGTAGTATATCAGAATTTCCAAAAGACTGAAGAAACTTAACTAGGCCCACACCAAGAAGATCAACGGTTGTCTCATCTTTGCATAGCCCTTCGAGATTCCATCAAATCATAAGACAACTATTGATCGAAGAATCTTTCTCTACCCTAACAACCCTCTGACATGATACGAAATCAACGGACGTCACAAGATCTGAAACCTCTGACAAAACCCATAAGAACATATGCCTATCGTCGATTGATTAACAGTGTTAAGACCCTCTGACACATCTAGAAACCAAGTCCCACTGAGACTGCCAATGTGTTAATACATGGACCAATAAAATATCGCCAACTATGCATACGTGTCACCTTAATTGGACCCACTAATCCTTTACAAGAATCAACAGGTGTCACTATACCGCTACGTTAAAGGTCAAGCATGTCATCCTAGCAGAATAAT
Organism: Chamaecyparis obtusa; assembly: GCA_027943335.1. Lineage (NCBI taxonomy): Eukaryota > Viridiplantae > Streptophyta > Pinopsida > Cupressales > Cupressaceae > Chamaecyparis > Chamaecyparis obtusa. The sequence continues at coordinate 1,094,740 of BSBK01003296.1, forward strand.
GATAGCCATAAGATCAAACCGAACTTTAACCTGCCTGGACACCAAGAAAATTGGTCCCACTAACAAGATTCCACTTCATACTCCTGTTGACCAATCAGATACCGCCAAATCAGCACACTTGGCATGTGGACCTACTTGAAAATAAAGGCTATGTCATACAATAAAATCAACAGCCGGCGTAAAAGCACATAGCTCTGACACATCTGATGAGAACATACGACCATCGTTAGATCGAGATGTTGTCAGAAAACCTGGGCCTGGAGACTAGGTGAACACGTGACTAAAGAGAAGGAAGCCATCACACCAAGTTGCAAATAGTTAAGAGATAACCACCCAAAAACAAGAGAATACGTGAACACAGTGTTCACCCAATCACCAAGAGGAAAGATAAACTGCCAGGAAACTTGGAGAACTAGCGACAAGCAGGTCATCGCTAGTTCACCAAAATAAAAGACAAACCATCTGAGAATTAAATGAATATGTGACCAACGGGGAAAAGAAATGCGCACATGCATTTAACAAGACTTAAGTGGCCCGAAAAGGTATTGAAGAATTAGAATAGGGCCAAGGCATTTCTTACCAACAGCTAGTTTTTCAAAAATTTGAACTAAGGGTTTCGAAGCCAAGGAAATAAAATGACCACAGGGACCAAAGGAAAAGTGTTAGGGCCAGGAAAAATTTTACACGTGCTAACACAGTGTCCAGTTTACCTCGATAGTTCCATCTTCTTTAGTCATTTTACATCTAGTAGCCATCGGTGTTCCTACAGGTTTAGCATCTTCCATGCCAAGTGTCTTCAATACTTCCTTTATGTATTTAGATTGTATGATGAATATACCATCATTCTGTTGAATCACTTGTAAGACCAAAAAGAACTTAATCTCTCCAAACATAGACATTTCAAATTCACTTCTCATTTCATCAGCAAATGACTTTGAGATTTGATCTTGTCCTCCAAATATTATGTCATCCAAAAATATCTTAGCAATCAAGATAGTATCATCAAAATTTCCTTTCATGTACAAATTGATATTCTCACTTGTTCTAATAAAACCAATACTCAGCAAATAGTTATGTAGCCTCTCATACCAGGCTCTTAGTGCTTTCTTCAAACCATATAAAGATTTATGTAATCTACATACCATGTCTTTGTTGTCTAGATCCATGAACCCTTCAGGTTGTTCTATGTAGACTTCTTCTTCAAGTATTCTGTTCAGAAAAGATGATTTAACATCCATTTGGTAAACTTGAAATTTTTGTGTATAGCATATGCAAGTAACATTCTAACTCCTTCCAATCTAGCAACTGGTGCAAATGTCTCACCATAATCTATTCCTTCCTCCTGTGCATATCCCTTGCATACTAACCTAGCTTTGTTCATTGTTACCTCTCCATTCTCATTGAGTTTGTTTCTAAATATCTACTTAGTACCAATAACATTCTTGTCCTTAGGTCTGGGTACTAAACTCTAGGTTTTGTTCTTCTCTATTTGTTCTATTTCCTCTTTCATTGCATTAACCCATTCATCATTTTCTAATGCAATTTTTACATTCTTCGGTTCATATTCACAAACTAGACATATACCTTGTCTTGCTTTACTTCTTGTTTGCATGCCAGCTTTTCTGTCTCCAATGATTTGTGTCTCAAGATGATGTCTTCTAACAAATCTTTCCAGTATCTGATCTCTTCTTTTTTGTTCATCCTGTACAGGTTCATTTTCTTGCTCGGTAGGTCCTTCCTGCTCGTCGATTTCTCTTTCCTATCCATCAATATTATTTTCTTGCTGACCGGTTGTCACTGTCTGCAGCTTCGGTAGATACTCAGGTTGTTCAATGTAAGTGAATCTACCATAGTCTTCCGGTTCCATTGTGCTTTCCTCTGCATTCTTATCATCAAACTCATCAACCCGAACATTAGCACTTTCAATGATTTTATTTGTTACTTTGTTAAGACACTTGTATGCTTTACTTTTAGTGGAATATCCTATAAATATCCCTTCATCACCTTTTGAGTCAAACTTCTCATTTCTTTCATCTTTCAAAATAAAGCATTTACTTCCAAAAATTCTCAAATAACTTACAGTTGGTTTGTGGCCAAACCATAACTTATAGGGTGTCCTATTAGTGTCCTTCTTCAGTTGTACTCGGTTCAGAACATAAAAAGCTATGCTAACTACTTCTCTCCAATATGTCTGAGCATTCTTTTTCAGCATTAGTGTCCTTGTGTAGTCAACAATTGACCTATTCCTCCTTTCAGCAATTCCATTATGTTGAGGTGTCCTTGGTGTAGAAACCTGTCTTTTAATACCATGCTCATTAAAAAATTTGATAAATTCATCAGAAATAAATTCACCACCTCTATCAGATCTCAAACATTTTAACTCTTTACCAGTCTCTTTCTTAACTTTTTCTTTATACCATTTTAACATCTTAAATGCCTCTGATTTTTCCTTCAAGAACATGACTGTCATTAATCTAGTGTAATCATCAACAAAAAGAATAAAGTACCTATCTCCATAGTAACTCTGTGTTCTCATAGGACCACATAGGTCGGTATGAACCAACTCAAGTATATTCTTTGTTGAATAATCTTTTCTTTTGAAACTAATTTTTTTCATTTTACCCTCATGACATTCATGACACATAACATGATCAAGCTTAGATAAGTTAGGCAAAACTCTAGCCCTTTTCTTTTTACTGATCTTAATCATGTTATCAAAATTCACATGACATAACCTTTTATCCCACAACCAAGCATCCTCATTTTTCATCATTAAACAAGTAGACTCATCATTGTTAAGATAAAACAAATTACCTTTCGATTGTGCTCCTGTTCCAACAAGTCTTCCTCCATTATTAAAATTTTTTACTTTCTTTCTCTCAAAAGTAACTCAATGACTAGAATTGTTCAGTTGTGCCACACTTAGAAAATTATAGTTTAGTCTGTTTACCCAATAAGCATTATCACATTTCATTATATCATTTATCATCAGGGATCCTTTTCCTCTAACCATACAGGGTGTATCATTACCCATCTTTACAGATCCTCCATTGTATTGCTCAAGATGATAAAATTTCTCATCATCACCAGTCATGTGATGTGTACAGCCACTATCTATGATCCATGTATCATTTTCATTTACTTTAGAAATCAGTGTTGTTTCTACATACCTATCTTCTTCCTCTGAATCATCCTTCATAGAAACAAATACAACTTCTACATCATCATCTGAATCAGTGTCAGTATCATTCTCATTAGCAATGTAACAAGCCTTTTTATCTTTGTCATTATTGTCTTAGTTTTCTTTGTTGTGATGTCAATAACTTTTGTTGCCTCTTCTCCCATAGCTTCCTTCACCAAATCAGTCTTTGTTTCTTTCATCTTCCTTCCTATTTGGACATCTAGCAGCAATATGACCAACTTCTTTACAATTAAAGCATGCTAAAGGTAGTTTACATCTATATCTTCCTTTACCTTTAGGTAATCCTCTAGCCATAAGAGCTTCAATTTCATCAAGCTCATTATCAGTATTGCTATCATTATCATCATGTCTACTACTAGACTTACCAATATTCAAAGAACTCATGAAAGCAGACTCGACAGTTGGTACAACACTATTATCATAGTTATTTAGCTCAAATGTAGTCAGCTTACTAATCAAATTGTCAAGTGTGAGATTGTTACCAAGTGTAAATCTCATTTCATGAATTGCAGATATTCTGATTGCATAAATCGGTAGTAAGGTTATGAGAATTTTTCCTATCACTGTGTCTTCATCAATAACACCATCAGATCCTCTTATAGCATTAACAACCTCTTTTATTCTATTTGTATACTGCACCATGTTTTCACCTTCCTTCATCTTCATGTCATCAAATCTTCCCCTTGGGCTTTCAGCTCTGGCTCTTTTGACATTAACATCACCACTATAGATTTGATCAAGTCTATCCCACATCTGCTTAGCAGTAGTACATCCCTTGATATCTTCAAATTTGCATCTGTCAGGGTAGCAATAATCTCCATCATAGTAACATTATGCTCATGCCTATCTCTTAGTTGGTCAAGGGTCAATGGACCAATGGGCAATGCAAGGTAGCCATTATCCATTAGTATAAGGGCAGAATTCCCAATTCCAAATACATGCAGCTTCATTCAGCTTTTCCATATTGTGAAGTTATCCTTGTTTAGCTTTGGCACTTCCCTCTTCTACATTTTGTGACCTTTGTGCTGAAGTCCTTAAAACTCTGTTCCAAGAAACCAAACATCTCTAATACAAATTGTTAAAATAACTAAGAGGGGGATGAATCAGTTATCCATAGTCCCAATACAAAATGTATATCCAAAAACAAATAACTTAAACTTCTGCACCTCAGTAAGATAAAATAGTATTTCATCTGTGCTTTTACTGATTACCAGTTAACAACTTAGAACAATCACCGATCAAATCAGATATGCAACATGTAAAGTAGGATAAGAAACTATCATCACAATCAACACATAACACAAAAGATTTAACATGGAAACCCTGTAAAGGGAAAAACCACCTGAGACCAGCAACCCAAAAATTGTTCACTCTTCTGAAGTGAGGTTGATGAAGACCCAACCCTGTTAAAGGTTACAAACACACTGTGAGGTGTGACCTTGTTAGAGGATTTTAGACCAACAGTTATCGTCCAACCAGCATTCACTATGGGGTTGACAGGATAAGAAATGTACACTCTATGAATGACATTACAAGACTTTCTAGTCCACTTTGTTAAGAGATTTATCTATTTACAATGGTTAAAATGTAATAGCAATTGATCTGATTCCAATACAACTTCAATTGCAGATTATCATATCTATGTTAAGCTCATTCAAATCCTCTAATCAATATACCACTTCTGTTTCAATCAATATTCAGTAACTTACTGTCTCTCAGTAATAGCTCTCTGACGCTCAGTAATCTATGTAGTTTAGTTCTTCTTAACCAGTCTAATCAGGCATGCATGAAGCTTGTTCATGCGATATCTCTATAGTCTCCTTCTTCTTCCGGCATCCTTTTCATACATGAAACCCTAGTCTCTTAAATAGACAAGTAAACAATTTTAATTCCATCCATCAGATTTTGCCGCTTAATCACCTTTGTTGATTTTACTGCTTTAACCTTCCTTGGCTGATGTGTCAGTAACACATTTTATTTCAATCCCTTAGATCTTCTTTGAATTATGTTAGCCATCGATCTTCGTAACAAACATTATCTCTTGCCTCGATGTCATACACTTTCCAAGTCATCAACTTCTGTTGGCTAAACTAGTCATTAGTTCCTTTTCTTCATCCTCAGTTAACAAATAAATGTGTCGGTGAACACAAGCTCGGTTTATATTGTGCTCGGTATACACTATACTTCGTCGGTGTATACTGGAATGCTTCATTAACCGACCACACTGCTTTGTGCATTTTGGCTCTTTTCTTTATCATAGATGAATGCCATAATCAAGTCAATAACATAAGGTCATAGACTCATCCATAAGTTACCCAATGTATTCCTTATCCTTATCTATCATCTCCATCTTTCTCATGTAGATAGATCTGTTCTTCATCTCTTTTTCTTCTTCTTTGTATAGATGTTTGGGTAAAGTAACTTACAAGATAAGAATTGTCAAAACAAGTTGACATCAATGACAACATATTACTAATTTAATCATCTTACTATCTATCAGCAACTCAGTGATCTTAAATCACATATCTTCAAGTCATACAATTTATTCAAATTAGTTGTAGTTCATCATCAAACATCTTGAAAGTATATATACATAAAATGTAAATTTTAAGTATGTAACTTATACTAAACATTACATTTTATGTATGATGGTAGTGCTTAAATTGGCATGAGTACGCCCTATTTAGAAGGTTTTGTTTTGTCTTTCTTTATTGCCACATAGGGCGTAAGCACTATAGTGTCTACACACTATGTAAGCCATTGTATTTGATATTATATTGAATGTAACTTTGGGGAAACATTTAAATTTGAATACCACGTACGCACAATAGTGGCGTATGCACTATTGTACATACATTCTTTTAAATGCATTATAATCCACCAAACCTAAGCCTTGGATTTTCCTTAGAGATCCAACCCAAAGTCTTGGAGGATTCAAATAGGTTTGAGACATGTTTTCCAACAAACATACAATAAATTCAAAACATATTTTATGGTGACCTCTGTCAGTTTACTCGTAGTTCAATAAGAATAAAATTAGATGAAATGAAACTATAGATCTCTCTATTAGCTATCTAACCATATGGTTTATTTTGAATTTTGATTATGTTAAACCTTTAATCTCTAATATCTTTTTATTGTATGTCTGATTTTTGTCAAACAATGTGTAGTATTTTGGGGTTAGATTTTGGCTGATTCGTCAAATTTTGCAACAAGTTAGATCATTAGAAACTAGATTCCATTAGAAACACTTTTTTTTAAAAAAAAATTAATCTTT
>BSBK01003297.1:2500-45000 GCA_027943335.1 Chamaecyparis obtusa
CAACATTACTTGAGGGGATTCAAACCTATGACCAAGCTCTGATACCACTTGTTACAAGTAATGGTTGTCGTTACACCAAAAGATCGACCTGTTAATGCCTGATACAACCACTAGACTTATAGAAGACACAGGAGGTGGTTAAACCATGTCCTGAATCCCGAGGGGAGTGCTAACCATTTTGCCAACAAGAAGAAGATTTTTCTTTGGATGACAAACATGAAACATCAATACAAAGTAAGAGAGAATTGGAAACAAAAGACAATGAAAGAGAAACTTGCGTGCAACAAGATAATCAAATTATGAAGATGCGGACACATCATCTATGAGTTCCCAAGTTGAAGAGACATCATCATCCAATATTGGAGGCACACCATTGTCTACTTCTAAAGGTGTGGGCACACCCTTATATCATGTTGAAGACACACCATTGTCTACATCCCAAGGTGTATGTACCCCCTTGTATCATGTTGAAGGAACACCATTGTCTACATCCCAAGGTGTGGGAACAATATTGCCTCATGTTGAAGGCACTCAAGATGGTACTCAATTCACACATAATGTTTTTGATACTCTTAGAATTATTTATAGAAAGCCAAAATATTTGATTGATATTAATACTAATATTTTGCAAGCAATGCCTGACAAGATTCCTAAGCGTACTTGTCAAAGAAATGCTAATCATATTTGGAGATCATTTTTTGAGAATTTAAACATGACAGGAAGATGTCAACTATTTGTTGAAATGATGAGAAATCTAAAATTTAGGTCCATCATGAAGATTCTTGGGCTAAGAACGATGGATGAGTCAAGTGAAAAATCTATTGTAAAGAATCTAATGACTTTGATTTCTTATCTGATCTAGCACAACTAGGTAAAATTTTCCACATACAAATAATCTCAAATTTAGTACTTTATTGTAAATATTCAGTAAACTAATGTCCTCATTATGTTTATATCATTACAGGCCATGTTTTTGTTGTTATTGGACCTGAAGACAATGAAGAAGGACATATTATTATTTGTGTCATTTTTTGAGGCAAAAAAGAAATTGGATCACTCGGTTATCGATGGTGAAGAATTAGAATACCCTGTAGGAGCAGTGGTTGTAACTAGTACATGGCTTAGACAATATGCTATGAAGAACCCTAGGTTGTGGTTGGGAGACACACAGAAAGATTCTTCATTATTCAAACCTCATCGTTGTATCAAATGTCCACTTGATCAGATATGGGGGAATACCGCATAATAAAACTATTTGGAAGGTTTGTGAGTCAGACCACGAGGCAATACTTGAGACAATCAAGGGTAGGGAAGATCCAATTGGTTCATTGGACTAAATGGAGATACAAAATATTGTAACATGTCAAATTTATATAGCACTATAAATTGGGTGGACTGTAAATTGCTCATGCATTACTTTGTATGTATAACAGGAAGTTTGTAAGATTTAATGACAACCTTTCTCTTCTATTTTTTGAGGCAATACTAGAGGTTTTCTCTGCTCAGCTCTTTCCTCTGATGCTCCTATTGAGCTGAGTTGTAAAAATATTTCTCATTATTAATAAAAAAAACTTTATGATGTTATGCCAATGACTTGCAAGCACATAATACTTGGAAGGCCATGGAAGAGCCTTAAGGAACCAAATCAATTCAAGGATGCACTATCTCATTTCCTTTCCAACTTCTCACTCTCTGAAATGGAAGGTTTACATTTTGGTTTATCTAGATAGTGTACCCTCTTAGGCCACCTAGTGACCTAGTGCCTCCACCACATCAAAACTCAAACCAGACTTCACACCCTAATCCTAACACCTTAAATCATCTCAACATGGTACATTTTCCATGTTACAACTTTCCATTCACTCCTATCCTCTCATCCTTCAACATTCTTCTACTATAGCCTTTCTAGGTTTGTCTAGTAGCCCTTCAAACCTTGAAATCAACAATTCATTCACAATATCCCCAAACAACCTAGCAATGTTTTTACACTTTCAAATACCCTTTTCAGAGTTACTAAGTTGATATCATTCTCAGATTTTCACGACCTAGCTGGTGAACACTTCCTTGACCTCCTAACCCTTCAACAAGCCCATTTTAACATAAACCCAAGCCAAAACTAACTTCTAAACAAGCCTACCATAAACACCACATACAAAAATCCTAAATCTTCCAACAAAACCTAACCCAAAGCAGTAGAAAAATTGGTAATAGCCTTACTTCCTTCAGAAGAAGCATGTCTAGCCAGCTCTCCAGGAAGAACAAACTTGACAACAGTCTCAATTTCTTTAGAGGAAAGTGTCACGATCTTGTTATATTTCAGCAGAGAAGCAACCTTAGGAGTAATCTTATCAAAAATATCAATCATGAAGCTCTCCATGATATCCATGACAACAGTAGATATTCCCTTGGAGGGATGCGCTTATTTCAACACCTTGTATATAAACCTCTTGTAACTTTCTACACTTCTCTTCCTCTTCTTCTTCTTATTCTCAGATTTCATGGCTTTGACTGTTGTATCCTTTATGGGCTTGAACATCACTTTCTTTTCTTTTCTCAGCTTTGGAGAAGCCTTTACTTCATTCTCTCCTTTCATACCATCTGCTTTAACAGTTATGGAAGCCCTAGAAGCTTTTGGAGCCATGGATTTTATGATTGTATGAACAACTGACTGAAATTTTTTGCAGGTTAAGTTTCTTAGAATCCTCAAATGTACAGGTATGGGATTGGATTGTATACAAGGCTTGATTTAAAGCATTTTTTGTGGGTAATTAAGAGCATACGTATAAGGATTTTTCATCGGCTCCCAATATCTTTTGAAGAGATTGTGGGCTTGTGTGGAATTGAATGTTGTGTACCTTTTATGGATTTTGGTCCTATGTTGTTGCGTTGGGAGGGATGACATTTAATGCAAGAGAATTTTTGGGTAGATAGTTTTTTTGTGAGATATCAAATCAGTAATTTTTTGAGATTTGAAAAGGCTACGTTCTTCAACACTCCCTTAATTAGTAATTGTTAGATATTGCTAATGCGTGGATGGTGATTAAGGCATTTAATTTGTTTAATCAATATGTTACTGAATGGGCACTCATACTGTTGTCATTTTTGTTTTGTCACTGATGTCAACATATGCTTCTATGAAGGAACCAAAATGGTAATCATAGTGTACGGTGAGTGTATAGATGTTTCAGATGTTGCAAAGTTAGATAAGAGCTCAGGAGGATGTTGTGATCTTATATCTAAGATTGCATCATTAAGTGTTGCATATTAAGAGAGTTACAACTATTTTGGTAAAGACTGGTCACTAGACCGTGACAATGAGAATTGATAGAGTTAGTCTCTAGGTTTTTGATATAGCTTTTAGAGGGATTGGATTAATGATATATGAACTTGAAGAATGATGGAAGAGGTACTAATGGATGTTCATTAGTTAGCGCAAGGTACGAAAAGATTGGTGACGTCTATAAGGATTTGCAAATAGCAAAGATTAAACCAAGGATCTAGAGGTTAAAGAAAAGCACAAGAGAGATATGAATGCAATGATGGATATTGAATTGATCTAATGAATTCACCTTTATTGATTGATTAAGATTACATAATAGGCCTCCTTATATAGAAAAGGTGATATGAGAGAATGATAAGGAGCTAATAAGCTTTCACCTATGCTAGGTGTAATAACATGTCCACCAAATATGGATCATCCTCCATTATGTAATAAAGTATGTGCAATGGATTAGGATGATGATGTGATAAGAGCATGAAAGGTGGATCTCACACATAAAGAGGTATGTGACGACAACTATCACACCTAAAATGGAAATTCTCTTACACCATGTGCTTAATGAATGTGCACACTCTAAAGTATGTCAATCACTAACTACTATGCAATGCATTATCCTAAGTAAGATTAAGTAAAGTGTAATAAGGAATATTTAATTACACCAACAATGTCATCTGTGGTGTGTGCTATGGTGATGGTTTATTCTGAAGCTGACTTAGGGAGTGAAGTGTGTATTTTGTTTGAAAAGCATAAATTAAGGATGTCGGTCATTAATTATTGTAATGTAATCATTGTAGACTTGCTCTAGATACTGTGTGTATCTTAGCAAGGGTTTATGTAATTACTTGTAATTAGGAAAGCCTCATGGGCTGACCTGATCTTGGAAAATTGTAATAAGGTATAAATGAAAGGTCTTTTCTTTGGAAAAGACATCGATGGAATATATGTGATATAAGGAGGTTGTGAAAGTTGTGAGTTTGTGTCTGCTGTATGTAGAGTAGAGGTTTACTAGTGGAATTCATTGGAATTGATCAAGCAAAGATAGTTGTTGGCAAACAGTTCAAAAGATTGTGTATTTGTTCATATACACTTGTTACGAACTAGTGAGTTCTGAAGGTGGATTTAACCTTCTTTGGGCAGTGAGCCTTGGGTAGTGATCCCTCTATTGTTCTTGATTCCTAATAGGGTTTGTCCTCTAACAAGGACTATGTACTATAATGTTTCAATAAGATTCTAAAATGGCTATATCTTCTAACAAGGATCATTATACTCTTAGTACATCATTTGTGGGTGCTAATTCCCACTGGGTTTTTTTACCTTTAACAGGGTTTCCCTAAAACCAAAATATTGTGTTATTGTGTTGGCATTCATTATGTTCATTGGATCTGATATTGATTAGCTTAAAGTTTAAAGTTTAATATTCTATCATACAACTAATTCACCCCCCCTCTCAGTTGTATTGTGGACTATTGTTCCTAACAATTGGTATCAGAGCTTGTGGTCCTCAGAGAGAAAGCTTAATAGCTTGAGGTGATCTTTGAAAATGGCATTCTATAGGAAGGATAGTCCCAAGTTTGATCCTGAAAACTTTGACAGTTGGAAAAACAAGATGCGAACACATTTTCTATGTTTGGGCATAGACTATAGGATGATTGTGAAGAAGAAGGAATCTCTAAAGGCTGAGAATGACATGGGCTCAGCCACCGATGATGAAAAGAAGCTATTTTCATGCAACATAGTCACAAGAGAAGCATTGATCAATGCACTATCTGAGGGTGAGTTTACTAAAATTAAAGATCTAGATTTGGCACATGAAATTTGGAATAGACTAGAGGCACTTTATTAAGGAGACAAGTATACCAAACAAGCAAAATTGCAAAACTGGTAGACAAACATGGAGGAGCTGCAAATGAATGAAGATGAAAGCATTAGGGCCTATGTTCAAAGGGTTACACAAGTTGTAGTTGGAATCAGAAAATGTGGAGGTACTTATGATGAAGATTAAGTCATTGCAAAGATTCTCAGATCTCTAACTCCTACTTACAAATTCAAGGCAATGTCTATTCAAGAAACTATACCCCTGACTCCAAACTTTAGCATAGAGATGTTGATTGCAAAGTTAACTACCTTTGAAGCTGTAGAATTAGGAGAAGCTACACCTAAAGTTGAATTTTCATTTAGGGCATCCGCACACAAGAAAGTATTTGCACTTCTGAGCACAAGCAAAGAAGACCTAAAAGAAGAGCTTGGTGAGTATGCTGAGGAATGGGAGAAGATAATGGAAGAAGAAAGAAAGATGGAAGAACTTGTTGCACTGATTGCTAGAAGAGAAAAAAGAGGTAAGGGAAAATTTGAAGGCAAATTACCTTTGAAATGTTTTTCATGCAATAAGATAGGTCATTTTGCATCTAGATGTCCTACAAGAGTTCCTAAGTACAAACCTGATTATGCAAAGATTAGAAGAGACAGAATGTTATTATGCTAGTGAAGGAATCTCTGATGATGATGATTTAAACAATGAAGAGATTGGATTTGTTGCTATTAAAGATGAACCAGTTCATGAAGAAAAAGCCTTAGTATCTCATGTTGACAAGAAAACTAAATGGGTAATTGATAGTGGATGTTCTCATCACATGACTGGTGATAATAAAAAGTTTGTTAAATTAGTAAATTATGATGGAGGTGTTGTAAGGTTTGGGGCAATCTCCCAAAGTCCATCATAGGAGTTGGTTCCATCACTCTAGATGGAAAGACTAATACAGACAATGTACTACTTGTTGAAGGATTGAAACATAATTTTTTGAGTGTCAGACAATTAATGGATAAAGACTTTCAACTAAGTTTTGTTAATGGTAAATGCTTTATCAGAAGCAAGGAAGGAAAATTGATTGCTACTGGTTCAAAATCTAGAGGTAATGTATTTGAACTAAACACATCTAGAGCCTCTTGTTTTGTTGCGAAGGTAGATGATAGTTGGTTATGGCATAGAAGATTTTGTCATGTTAACTTTGATAACATTGTGAAGGCAAGTATGGCTAATGCAGTAAGAGATCTACCAAAGATTGTGAAACCTTCTAACACTGTATGCAGAGAATGTGTTATGGGAAAGCAAACTAAAAGCAGTCATAAAATCAAATCATTTACATCAAAAGGGAAGTTAGATCTGGTACATACAAATCTATGTGGGCCTACAAGAACAAATTCATACTATGGTGAAAGATATTTTATACTCTTTATTGATGACTTTTCTAGAATGATGTGGGATACTTATTTGAGAGAAAAATCAGAAGCATTTAATAAATTCAAGTTGTTTAAAGAAAAAGAAGAGAATGAATCAGGACTAAAAATAAAGTGTTTAAGATCAGATAGAGGTGGAGAGTTTACATTAGATTTATTCAATTCTTACTATGAAGAGCATGGGATAAAAAGGAAAACATCTACTCCTAGGACTCCACAACAGAATAGGATAGTAGAGCGAAGAAACATGACTATACTTGATGCTTCCAGGACAATGCTGATTGAAGGAAATATATCTCATGTACATTGGAGAGAGGTTGTTGGAACAATAGTGTACACATTAAACATAATTCAAATCAGAGAAGGTACAAGTAAGACTCCCTATGAACTATGGTTTGATCATACTCCTACTATAAAATACTTCATAATTTTTGGTAGTAAATGTTATATCAAGAGGGATGATGAGATAGGGAAAATTGATGCTAGAAGTGATGAAGGAATCTTCCTTGGTTACTCTATCAAAAGAAAGGCATACAAATATTTCAATCTGAGATTAAGGAAGATGGTTGAAAGAATCAATGTAAGAATAGATGAGAAATTTTAGATACAAGAAAGAATGTATGACAATAGTCAGATAATAGAGATAAAAGAAACCACTACTATTGTAGAAGAAGAAGAGCTTGTTGAGGAAGAAAGTGAAAAAGAGGCTTGTGATGCTGATACAAGAAAGACTACTGAGACTCCTAAAACTCCAAGGTATGTAAGCCCTCTATTGTTCTTGAATCCTAACAGGGTCTACCCTCTAACAAGGACTATGTACTATAATGTTTCAATAAGCTCCTAAAAGGGCTATATCTTCTAACAAGGATTACTATACTCTTAGTACATCATTTGTGGGTGCTAATTCCCACCAGGGTTTTTACCTTTAACAAGGTTTCCCAGAAACCAAAATATTGTGTTATTGTGTCAACATTCATTGTGTCCATTGGATCTAATATTGATGAGCTTAAAGTTTAAATTTTAATCTTCTGTCATACAAATGATTCACCGCCCCCCTCTTAGTTGTATTGTGGATTGTTATTCCTAACAGTAATATTTCTCCATTTGGGTTCTTTTTACATTGTCTTTTTGATCCACACAGCCTATGAATCTACCCTACACTCCTCACACTTCTCTATTCATGCCTATACATTTTCTTCTATTACTAAGTTTTACCTTCTTCCCTTGCAGCTGTTCTATTCCTTGTTTCACAAATTTTCCCTTTTCAGGTCTAGATGCCTTTGCTAGCAAATTGGTGACAAAATCATTGCATAAGACTTGTATTTTCTTATTCATATGTGATGGAAGGCTATTATGCACTTGTCTTCCTTTAAAATACTTGTAAGGACTACATTCTTTGACAATGGGGAAAATATGGACTATCATCTACCCTCTCAAAAATGCAGGCATCTCCATCCTCAAGATATTGGAAATTAAAAAATATCTCCATCCATGAATCAAGGAAGCTTCAAGGAGATCTCTGAGGAATCATACAAGCCATTCCCTTTTGTTAGGATCCACAAGAGTCACCATTGTTCTTTCTCTTGGTCATTTAAGTATATCGACAAATGTGTTTGGTGTCTTCTGTAGAATAATTTTTCACTTCATTTTCAACATATTCTGTTGATTTTATTTTCAACTCAACAGATAATTTTATGTCCCTCAAGTGATCAGAACTCGTCGAAATAGCACTTGTGGAAGGATCAGGGCATTTCCTATGTGACTCAAAATCAATCTGGATCTTCTTAGAATGAAAAACATAAATATATTTTTTTCACAGCCATTCTTTCCATTTATCCAAACTCTGAAATACATTCCATAGATATGTTCAAACACTTAAAAATCCCCAAACTCTATCGTATGTTGATATACAAAAATTTCCCAGCCCGTACCAAAAAACTCAATTCTAGTGCTTGTACTACATGACTGGTGCCAAAATAGGGCTCTCCCAATCACTCACTATGACCCCAAATCCAGTCACTATCAAGAAAAATAGTAATTTCCTCTAGAAATATAAATAAAAACCAAGGAAAATTCCTTACATCATAGACTAATCCAAATCACATTTTATGCAAATATTTTAATTCACTGGTCTTATACTACACTTTGAGTCGAAGTGTCCCTCAAGGTCCAACAGTGAGTTGAAGTCATAGCATGGAACCATCTGTTCCAATAGCTCCGAATGGCTAGGTAAATGCTAGGGGAAACCTTGTTTTCCACACACAGTCATTTGATCCCTGCCAACAACTATTGGTTGAAGTGTCCCTTAAGGTCCCTTCAGCATGAAATCAATGATCTTTGCGGGGTCATATCTTGGAGCTTGTGTGAGGTAGCATCAATTTGTTAGGTGTTATGGGATCATGTTTTCTGGGCCTACAATAGCCTATCTTAATTTTTTAGAGAGTCAATTTCATTTAAATTTGGCAACACATTCTCAGTTGATGTCAGAACTCAAAGTGTTCCTCAGTTCAAACGACCAACATTGCATATCTTTCCAACCATCGGTCATAGCATGGAATTGTCTATTCCAATAGCTCTGAATGGACGAATAAATGCTAGTGGCAACCTCATTTGCCACACACATTCATTCAATCCCCGCTGATGACTCTGGGTCAAAGTGTCCCTCAAGTTCCCTTCAGCATGAAATTGATGATCTTTGCGGGGTCATATATCAAAGCTCATACGAGGTAGCATGGATCTGTTAGGTTCTACAGGACCATGTTGTTGGGGTCTACAATAACCTGTCTCAATTTATAGAGATTCAATTTTGTTTAAATTTGGCAACACATTCTTGGTTGATGTCAGAACTCAAAGTGTTCCTCATTTCAAATGGCCAAGGTTGCATATCTTTCCAATCATCTGTCGTATAATGGAACCATCTATTCCACCAGCTCTGAATGGTTGAGTAAACTCTAGTGGCAACCTCATTCATCACATAATCATTCGAACGCCGCTAACGACTCCGGGCTGAAGTGTCCCTCAAGGTCCCTTCATGAGCACAAAATTCAAGATCTTTATGGGGCCATATCTCAGAGCTCTTGAAAGGTAGCATCAATCCATCAAGTGCTACATGACTGTGTTGCTGGGGACTACAATAACCTATCTCAATTTTTAGAGATTCAAGTTTGTTTAAATTTGGCAACACATTCTTAGTCGATGTCATAACTCAAAGTGTTCCTCAGTTCAAATGACCAACATTTCATATCTTTCCAACCGTCAGTTGTAGCATCAAACCATTTATTCCAATAGCTCCAAATGGTTGGGTAAATGCTAGTGGAAACCTTGTTCACCACACACATTCATTTGAACGCCATCGATAATTTCGGGTTGAAGTGTCCCTCAAGGTCCCTTCAGCATAAAATTAGTTATCTTTGCAGGGTCATATCTCAGAGCTCATGCAAGCTAGGATGGATCCATTAGGTGCTACTAGACCATGTTACCAAGGTCTACAATAACCTATCTTAGTTTTCAAAGATTCAAGTTCGTTTAAATTTGGCAACATATTCTTGGTCGATGTCAAAACTCAAAGTGTTCCTCAGTGCAAATGGCCAACGTTGCATATCTTTCCAACCATCAGTTGTAGCATCAAACTGTCTATTCCAATAGCTCCAAATGGCCAGGTAAATGCTAGTGGCAACCTCATTCGCAACACATAGTCATTCAAATGCAGCCGATGACTCTGAGCTGAAGTGTCCCTCAAAGTCCCTTAAGCATGAAATTGGTGATCTTTACAGGGTCATATCTCAAAGATCATGTGAGGTAGCATCAATCTATCAAGTGCCATAGGGCTGTGTTGCCAGGTTTTACAATAACCTGTCTCAGTTTTCAGAGATTCAAGTTCATTTAAATTTGGCAACACATTCTTGGTCGATGTCAGCACTCAAAGTGTTCCTCAGTTCAAATGACCAATGTTGCATATCTTTGCAACCGTTGGTCGTAGCATCGAACCGTTTGTTCCAATAGCTCTAAATGGCTAGGTAAATGCTAGTGGCAACCTCATTCGCCACACATAGTCATTTGATCCCCACCGACCACTCCAGGCTGAAGTGTCCCTCAAGGTCCCTTCAACATGAAATTAGTGATCTTTGTGAGGTCATATCTTGGAGCACGCTCAAGGTAACATGGATCCATAAGGTGCTATGGGACCTTGTTGTAGAGGCCTACAATAACCTATCTCAATTTTTAGAGATTCAAGTTCGTTTAAATTTGGCAACACATTCTCAGTTGATGTCAGAACTCAAAGTGTTCCTCAGTTCAAATGACCAATGTTGCATATCTTTCCAACCATCATTCATAGTATGGAATTGTATGTTCCAACAGCTTTGAATGGCTGGGTAAACACTAGTGGAAAACTTGTTTGCCACACATAGTCATTCAAACACTACCGACGACTCCGAGCCGAAGTGTCCCTCAAGGTCCCTTAAGCATGAAATTGGTGATCTTTATGGGGTCATATCTCAAAGATCATGTGAGGTAGCATCAATATATTAGGTGCTTTGGGGCCGTGTTGCCAAGGTCTACAATAGACTATCTCATTTTTTAGAGATTCAAGCTCATTTAAATTTGGCAACACATTCTCAGTTGATGTTAGAACTCAAAGTGTTCCTCAGTTCAAATGACCAACATTGCATATCTTTCAAACCATTGGTCATAGCATTGAACCATTTGTTCCAACAACTTTGATTGGCTGGGTAAATGCTACTGACAACCTTTTTTGGCACACACAAACATTCAAACACCACTGACTACTCTGAGCGAGCAGTAGGATGAGTGCAAATATATATTTAGATGCAAAATGGATTGTGGTTCACTTTGAAATTTGATCATGTATTTGCATCATGGAATGTTATTTGGATCATGTAATACTGAGCATCTCAATGGTGTTCTTATCTTCCAAGGGGTGGTCCAAAATACCAGGGGTATCAATAACCTGATACCTCAAGTACTTATAATCAGTATGCCTGACAAATAGAGACTTAGTAGTAAAAGCATAAGGTTGCACATCCACATCCACCCTAGTAATATTATTAATAAAAGAACTCTTGCCAACATTAGGGTACCCACATATCAAAATAGGCCTAGTATTGGGGTCAATAGATGACAACCTTGCCATATACTGCCTCACCTGTTCGAGGTCATGTCTTTATATTGTGACTGTCCTGTGGAATAGGGAACACACCATTGAATATAAATATTTGATTCCACATGATCTTGGATAGGTTGTGACATAGAAATATTGCCTTATATTATATTTATACATTTCTACATTTATTTCATTACTTTTGTTATTATTACAATCAATGAATTGATTGTTATTGAGGACAGTGATTGGCATTTGTAGCACAGTCAGCAAGTTAAAGGTTTGAATCCTCCATAATATGTAAGGCACTCCCACCTCTGTGTTAACTTTGGTTTGGTGGGATATTGTCATTGATGTATTGTATGTATTAGATCTATCTTTGAATGCAGTGAAGTTGAATAGAAGGTGAGAAGAGATAGAGACAGGCTTGGTGAAATCATAGTGAAAGGAGTTGAAGGTAAGCACTAGTCATGGTTGGAAGTGACCCGATGATTGAAAAAGGGTAGATGATGTATCGGAAGGTCCTTTGGGATGTATTAGAAGGTGTTGGGATTGGTGTTGAGTTGGGTGTTGCAGGGAAGGGTATTTTCTACAAAACCCTTGGTTTCTAGCCCAAATAGTGAGGGTTTATTGAATGGGAGTGTAGATGGGTGAGTATGGGAAAACTAAGTTGAAAATTGGTTTTATTTTATCCTTTATCAAGACTATTTGGAGTTGTAGATTCCTGGAAGTGAGTGGTTCTAGGAGTTGCTTTGTTAGGTGAGGCTAATTAGGCCTAGTTGAAGGGTTAGGGGGTGAAGGAAGTCTTCACCAGTCAAAGAGTTAAATTTTGAGAATGATATAAATTTAGTAACTCCAAAAAGGGTACTAGAAAATGTAAAAACATTGCTAGGTTGTTTAGGGAGTTTGAGAGTCAATTTTTTATTTCAATGTTGGAAGGACTACTAGGCAGGTCTAGAAGGGCTATAGAAGAGGAAGGGTGAAAGATGAGTTGATTGGATTGAATGGGAAGTTTTAACATGGAAAATATAGCATGATGAGATGATCTAAGGTGTTAGGATCAGCGTGTGAATTCTGGTTTGAGTTTTGGTGTGGTGGAGGCACTAGGTGCACTAGGTGGCCTAGGATAGAGTTGATGCTAGAAGGCATTGGACTAGGGAAACAAGGAAGTGAATTTGAGTAGTATGGTTGTGGGACTGACTTACAAAGTCAAATAACTCAACTAGATCCTTGAGTGAGGTTAATTCCTTGAGTGAATTCCAAGTTGTTTGTAGAATCCTCGAGTTGAGTTAGTCTCCTTAAGGTGATAGTGAATGTTGTTAAAGTTTACAGTAACAAGGAATTTTAGTCTCCTTAGGGTGATATTGAATGTTATCAAGTTAGTCTCCTTAGGGTGACAGTAACAATATACATCAATAAACATACAAGCATAACTATAAGACATGGGAAATTTACAAAGCATAAGACATCCACATAAACATAAATTAGTATACATCAATACACCAAACACATGAATTTCATACCTAAAACATAAAAAATGTATGTTCGTAGGGCATGAAGCCAAATATATATGTCTAATAATGTCATACATTGAATATATTCAATACAGTTAAACTAGCTTCCTCAAAGCCAAATGGATGTACAACGTATCATTTATACAATATACAAAAAATATGTCCACTAAAGCCATAATAAGCATACAATCCATATCCCTAATCTAGTCCTTTCCCGTTAGGGGAAGAAAAAAAATCCTGAGCTGTCTTCGATCATCTCGTCGATGGAGATGCAGTGGATGTTGTATTCTTCTGAGTGCGCTCACTCGTCCTCCTGTCTAGACTCTTATTTAGCTTGAGTTGATAAAAAAATTTAATCATCAATAACTAATATACATCAAAATTAAATTATACAATGACATAAAATTGAATATTCACTTACCGCTAGCAAATAGTCACTATGTTCATCCACCAAAGGTGCATGCTAGTGATCTAGAGTAATAAGTCCCTACAACAATGATTAAAAAAAAAATTAAAATACATACATGAATATCATTATAAAATTCAATACAAACTATTAAAATTAAAATTAAAATTAAGTGATCTCTTTCATACCTCAGTCAGTGGTTCAGAACTAGCTACTACTACAGCTACTCCATGATCCAAAGTATCATGGACAGAAGGAGGAGTCTCTGATGTCAAAAACTAAAAATGAAACAAAAAAAGTATTATGTAGTTATCAAGATTACATATATTTTTTACAACCATACTAATGAGTAAATGATACCTTCGTGAAGGTTCCACCGCATCCTTCGGTGTGTAGTGTCAAATTCGAAGCTCCAACATTCAACTAGTGCACATGTACATGGAAAATTATAAGATAACCATTTATATAAGAATGTACTATTGACATGTTAATTATAATACATTATTACATATATAATTGTGGACTCAATGGTGATGTCACAAAGCCAGGTGAAAGAATGTGATCATCGTGCCTTTGGATTTTGATCATAATTTGTCTAGTAATTTAGTTATTCAGTCATTTATTAATTAAATATAATCAAGTAAATCAAATTAACATGCAAATAAAGATACCTCAAGGAAAGTGGCAGGATGCCCTTCCCTGTCTATTGTGAATGTTGATGGTCCACTAGTGAATGTCTAATGCACATGCATAATAAGTTATGATACAATTATTCATATAATTACATAATAATCAAATATATTAATTAAAATGTTTTATTCGATACATACTTGTGGAATTGATGAAGATGTGTAGAAGGGGACATGAGGATCATTACCACTACCACTGCCACCACCACTGACACTCTTGCCCTGAATTTTCATCATAATCAATAGATATTAAATTGATTAGTTATTCTTTTATAAATGAAATATGATCAAAGTAATTTAATGAACTTGGAAATATTTACCTGTGTGTCAATACCAAATGTCATATTTAGAAAACTATCAGCCATCATTTCAGGATCCTCTTCCTCTCTCTCCCTAGTACCAAATGTGCACAAGCATCCACTTGACCAAAAAATATGCCCCCTCGAATATTGACCAGGGTCACCCTCAACTAAAGGAGTGGCACACTGAATGAGAGTCTGTGTCAGAGCACTAATCATGCCTAGTGTGTCCACCTCTACATGTTCCATCACAATGGAAGGAATAGTAACATGATGCACCTATGGCTTGCCAATAGGAACCCTAGGTGTGTTAGGGTCATGATGTACCCCCGCTCGATCAAATGATCACTTTCCTCCTCTACCCTGAGAATCTATATAGTCAAAATAATTTGGCACCTCCTTGAGTACAAACTCGCAATAGAGTTTCCTCAAGAAATATATAGGAACCTCATGATTGGTACAAGGAGGCAAATCAAATATCATCCACCATCTCTCCCAAAAATTGTTTTTAATGTCTTCATTTAAGCACCAATGAATTGGGAACCTCCTTGTTGTAGTTCTAAGAGTATCTGTGTCCCCTAGTTTTTTAAATATCTTGCAAATGTCATCTTTTGTGATTTAGTCTTTTTTATGTCCACATAAGATAATTTATTTTCATAATATTGTTTTTTTTCTTCTCTTTTATCCTGCCATAAATTAATTTACCCACTAATCGAGCTTACGTGGGTCAAGATTGCTTCCAAAGATTTTTCAAGTCTTTCCCTTCCAGGATTTATACCACTAGAATCTTTTAACCTCGTAATTAAAGATTCTAATTCTTTTTTCCCTCTTTCAATTTGGTTCATCAAAGTTTCTTGTATTCCAGGAGGAGGTTTCTCGATTGGTGGAGGCAATTGAGGTTCATTTTCTTCATTTGTTTCTTCATTCATTTCTTCATGAGGAGACAGAGGGTTTGGTTGAGGGAGATTATTTCTTCCTGGCAATTAAAAAACTAGATTTTAAAATCTTCATTACACACAAATTTTAACAAAACAAATTGCTACAAAACTGAAATTTTAAAACAAATAAGAGGCATGGGCTGTAAAAACACTTACCTCTTCTTCTAGATCAAACTTGACGACACCATGGAGCTATTTGATGGATGAATGAACGAGAATAATGGAATCACAAGCCCAAACAAGACTATGTGCGCGCTTGGGAAGGCTCCTTTTGCTATAAACATGGGTTTGAGGAAAGCAAAATAAGCTTTCCAACCCGCAGCTTTCGCTAAATATGATTTTTTCAAAGTGCGTACATGCTTTGAAAAATACTAAAAAGTTTTTTTCAAAGCACTTGCGCCCTATAGGGTGCACATGGTATGATTTGGATTACCCAAGCCTAAGGCTTGGGTAACCCAAGCCATAGGTACGCACTATGCTTGATGGGGGACCAAAAAGAAAAGTGGCACCTTTTTGGTCCCCCATCTTTATGCATATACCCATCTATCCACAACAACAAATATAGAATCATTACCTCTCACTCTCTTCGGTAAGCCAAGAACAAAATCCATACTGATATCAATCCAAGGTTTCTCAACAATAGAAATCGATATGTATAATCTAGTATTATGACTTAATCCCTTTGCAACTTGACAAATTCCACAACTTTTCACAAATTTCTAAACATCCTTATACAACTATGGCCAAAAGTATTTATCCTTAAGAAAATTCAATGTCTAGTCAATACCAAAATGTCCAGCCAAACCACTACTATGTTTTTCCTTTATCAAATTAGTTCTCATTGATTCTCTTGGTATACACAACTGAATACCTTTAAACAACATACCTTATTGAATGAGATAGTCTTCCCATTTAGTACTCGGTTGATCTTGAATAGGTTCTCTATACTTCCTCAACGGCTCAGAAAAATCAGGATCAGTTTCATACAATCCTTTCATGTAATCAAAATGAAAAACTTTAAGTCTCATCTTGGTCATCAAAGATCTTCTTCTACTCAATGCATCAACAACAAAATTAGTAACTCCACTCTTATGTTTGATCACAAATGTATAACTCTGTAGATATTCCACCCATTTCATGTCTTTGATTCAACTTAT
Organism: Chamaecyparis obtusa; assembly: GCA_027943335.1. NCBI lineage: Eukaryota > Viridiplantae > Streptophyta > Pinopsida > Cupressales > Cupressaceae > Chamaecyparis > Chamaecyparis obtusa. Next base: position 19,137 of record BSBK01003297.1, read on the forward strand.
TTTGACTACCCAAATACTGTAAAGCCTTATTATTGGTATACAACACAAATTCACTCGGCATCAAATAATGTCTCCATTTCTTTAGGGCTTGAACAATATCATAGAACTCTTGATCATACACAAAATATTTCCTTTTTGCATCATTCAACTTTTCACTAAAGAAAGCAACAGGTTTACCTTCTTGACTCAACACAGTTCCTATTGCACTACCACTTGCATCACATTCAGCTTGAAATTGTTGGAAACAATTATCTGAAGGAAATTGCTACTCAATTATGTATTGTCTTTGATGTCACACTATGTCATAGTCCGCAGCAATCAGCTTCTACCGAGCTCAGTCGGTCTACCAGACAGGAATATTAATGCTTACCGAGTTCACTCGGTTATCGAAGAAAAGTAGTATTTACCGAGTTCACTCGGTTGCCTAAGAAAAGATAGTATTTACCGAGTTCAGTCGGTCATCAAGAAAAGATAGTGTTTACCGAGTTCAGTCGGTCATCAAGAAAAGATAGTGTTTACCGAGTTCAGTCGGTCATCGAGAAAGATAGTGTTTACCAAGTTCAGTCGGTTATCAAAGGAAAAGAATTGTCGGTGTTTACCGAGTTCCCTCGGTCACCGAAAGATTATAGAAAGTTATGGTCACCGAGCACTGTCGGCCCTTGAAGGATTTTTGCAAATAGAGTTTACTTAATTCAGCCAACTGTTATACTAAATAATGTCGATTTGACTAAACCAAAATCATATAAATAAAAGGTCAAATGTGAAAAGTAAATATAACAATATAGCAGAAGATTAACAGAAGAAAAGAAAAAAAGGTATATGCGAATTTGTGAAGGATGTTCAGATATCCTTGAGGAGCAGCAGAGATTTATTTGATCAGAAAGGATCAGAATTATGCAGAACATAGATCTGTAATCAGCAAGACAGTTGCATTATTATACAGGTCACTTTTTCATTGTTACCTTCTTATCATTGTAACAGTGAATTCTAAATCTCTTAACCGAGTTGGTTTAACAACCATAATGTAAATCCTCTAACAAGGTGACAATTCCATTGAATTGTTTTCAAGACCTCTTACCAGGCCACTCCTTGCAGGGTGTTTTAAATCCTCTAACAAGGTCACACCTAACAGTGTGTTTTGTAACCTTTTACCGGGTTGGCTTCTAACAGGGCATCACTTCAGAAAAGTGAAAATCAGTATCTAGATACATTGGTGGTTTTTCCCATATTGGGTTTCCACATTAAATCTTGTGTCTCTTGTGTTCTTAATTGCTTTCTCAATCATTTACATGTGCTGATGAATATCTAAAGATAATATTGATAATACTTTCTGCATCTTCAAAGTTACTGCAATCTATTTACCGAGTGCTAAAACAGATAACAGTGTTAAGATATCCGAAGGGATCTGCAAAGAATTATAGTAAAGTGTTTTTATGGTTGACTGATTCACCCCCCCTCTCAGTCACTTCACCCATATTCCATCAGAAATACCTTATTAAAATCAGGTAAAGCTAACATAGGCAATTCAAAAACCTTCTACTTCAAAGTCTCAAAACTTTTATCATCTCTATGTGTCCACTTGAATTCTCTTTTATCTCCTCTCATAGTCTCAGTCATAGCATTACAAATTGAACTAAAATTTCTAATGAACTTTCGGTAAAAACTTTCTAAACCATGAAATGATCTTACCTCACTAGCATTTTCAGGTGTAGGCCAATTCAAAATAGCTTCAACCTTTTCAAGATCCATTCTCAAACCATCATTTGAAATAAAAAATCCCAAATACACAATCTCTTCTTTCACGAAGGAACACTTTTTTGGATTAATCAATAACTTTTCTTCTTTCAATCTCTGCAATACTTGTTAATGTTCAACAAATGATCTTCTCTGGTCTTACTGAATATTAGAATGTCATCAAGATATACAATCACAAATTTACCCAAAAATTTCTTCAAAACCTCATTCATCAATCTCATAAAAGTACTCAGTGCATTAATTAAACCAAAAGGCATAACCAACCACTCATACAAACCTTCTTTTTTTTTAAAACTAGTCTTCCACTCATCACCTTCTTTGATTCTGATATGATGATATCCACTTTTCAAATCAATTTTGGTAAAATACTTTGCTACAGTCAAACTATCCATTATGTCATCCATTCTCGGTATAGGAAACCTATACTTCACTGTTATCTTGTTGATTTCTCTAGAATCAGTACACATTTTCCATTCTCCATTCTTCTTAGGTGCCAATACATCGGGTATTTCACAAGGAATCAAAATTTCTCAGATCAAACCTTTCTGCAATAATTCTTGGCTTTGTTAGTTTAATTCCTAATTCTTGGTAGGTGTTAACTGATGTGGTGCCTTATTCAGTAAACTAGCTCCTGGCATCAGATCTATGCAATGATCAATACTTCTCTTCGATGGAAAACCATTAGGTACATTATCAGAAATGATCTCTCTATACTCAGTGAGTATCTTATCAACCTCTTCAGGGAGGTTACCACTATTTTCTGACTCAGTTTGTTAGGAATCACAACAAAACACACATCATTCTTCTTCAAATCCTTAACAAACTTTCTTCCTTCCATCAACCAAACTTTCATAGATGTAAAAACACTACTAACATGTTCTTCAATCAAAGACAAGATTTTCTTTCTCCCATCAGCCCAAATAGTATATTTATGCAATCTTCCATCATATATAGCATTTCTATCATATTGCCAAGGTCTACCCAACAAAATATGACAACAATCCATAGGCATGATATCACATAACACCTTATCATAGAAATTCCCAATTTTTAAATTCACATAACATTGTTCACTTACGCAGAGTGTGTGCTCATCCTTGATCCATGAAATTTGATAGGGTCTCAAGTATTTCAACCTTTCCAACTACAACTTTGTAACCATTTCCTCAGATGCCAAGTTCTCCAAGCTTCCACTATCAATGATTACCTTCCATACTTAATCATAAACTCTGCATCTAGTTTTGAACAAGATTTTGCTTACCGGATTTTCTTTATTACTTTCACTCCATAGAGCTCTCTAGACCATCAAGTTCTTTTATTTCTCTAGTTCATTCGGTGAGTCTTTTTGCACCAAAGAATTTCTACTACTACTAACCTTCTTAGTTTCATGTGTACACTCAAATGACCTATGTCCTTATCCACAATTATAACAAGTTCCTCGGAACCCACCTCTACTATAACCACCTTGGTAGTTACTACCTCTTTCTCTAGCTTAACTTTCACCTTTCCACTTGGTCTTGCCTTTATTCTGTCTTGTCTTGTCTTGATCAGATCTATTGTTTTCACTATAAGATCTACCTCTTCCTCCTGGGAATCTACCACCTCTTCCTCTTTGTCTTTTTTTATGTCATTTGTTTAATTTCTCCTAAACTTTCAAGATGAAGTGATAAGCTTCCTCAATGTTTTCTAACTTAATCAAACTGATTTCCTCTTGGATGGAAACTCTTAACCCATTCAAGTACCTAGAAACTCTTTCCACTTCATTTTCATCATATCTAGATCTAATATCTAATCTATATAGTTCCCCAATATAATCTTTTACTGAGTTATCTTTCTGTCTCAAACTTTGCATTCACTTAACTAGGTTAATCTAATAATCACATGGTAAAAACTTGCCTTTCAACTTATTCACCATCTTATTCCATACCTTGATTTTTTATTTGTCTTTCCTTTTTCTATCAAATTGTAGATGCTCCCACCACAAGGACGCATGACTCTTCAACTTTGTGCTTGCAATCTTCACCTTCTTTTCCTTGGGGACATTTTCATACTCAAAATACTTCTCCATCTCAGTGATCTAATCCATCAATTCATCTGAATCTAACTTTCCAATGTACTTAGGAGGTTTGAAATGTGGTGTAGACTTCAGATTTGTCAATGCCTTCAACAATATTTCCTCACCATGATCTATCAGAGGTGTAGGTTATGCTTCACCTTGTTCCTCTTTAATGTCTTCATCACTAACATTTTGAAGATGTCTTCCTCGGTGATGGGCTGTCTCAACAACTTCTAACCTAGCAACAAGTTGTCTTAACATATCTGACAATCCTAGATCTGCATCTCGCCTTCCATGAACCATCTTGAAAACCCTCTGTAATTGTAGGTCAGATCAAAATCTGCTACCCCACAACAAATATCAACTAGTGTTTAACAAGAAGGAACCCTCAACCTAGATTTGCAAATCTAGATCCAGATCTAACCTCACTCTGATACCACCTGGCGCAAGGTAAGGTAGGATGAAGGGCCAAAGGCACAACTCAATCATGACCCCCTTGCAAAGATCACACATGTGGAAGAAAATACACAACATGGGGAGAGAGAATGTAGAAGATCATTGTTATTATTCATCAAATAACTTCATACATGTTGGGCTATAAGGCCTTCCTAGTTATGGCCAATTACATTCATATTCAATTACAACAGTCCTCCAACATGTGAGGATTCATCCTTCATAAGCTATCTTCTATCTTTTAGACTCAACCTCTAACTATTGATATGCTACTCTCTGATGTCTCCTAAAACTATGAAGAACAACTACATTTATACAAGAGGCTACCGAAACAAGTCGGCCTTCAGATCCAACATTGGAGAAAGAAACTACCAGATCTAGGTCCACATGCTTCCCAATGATCGATACCAACATTAACTCCATGACCAAAATTCAATGCACAAGTCAGCCTCAACAAAAAATCAAAATAAACCACTCAGTGAGAAAGATTACCGAGTGCCAGGAAATAAATCAATAAATTAACTGAACAACTCGGTCAAATAAGGAACTGAGAAAATTACCAAGCCAACTCGGTCAATGAAGGAATCAAGAAACTACCGAGCAAAATGGATAACTCAAACTTGTTTTTGGTGACACAGGATTGCTGAGGACCCGAGATGCTCTTGCATCATCATATCTTCTCCATATAACACCACATGTAATATTTATCATATCACAAGTGGATAGGTCTTACAATATAGACCTTTATCCTTGCCTTAGTCAAGATTCCTACATGAACATACTATCATCCCACACAACCACATAATCCTTCCTTAGTTCTCATGGTAGTTTTCTAATCAAGATTTTTCTACTTTAGAGGTCACTAAACATCATGTAATCATAAGATCAAAATGATGCATAAATAATGCAAGAACCCTTGATATTGTTCCAAGTGAAATTCCACCATAATATAGCTCTATAAATCAAGTATCATAATCATTTATGAAATCTTTCTCGATATAGCACAATACATATCAACAAGGCCACATAAAATCGTTTAAAATTTGAATGACATGGACCAATAATTACAAACTTGCATTAAACATAATCAATATTTGAGTCATACTTGAGATAAGTGAGCAACAATATGCTTGCGTCTTCATATAAGATATGTACGGTTCATATTATTAGTGGTAACTATATTATTAACATTCTAGTTTGATTTTTCTTATTCTATAACCCATTATTCCTACAATACTTGGTTCTTTGACTTGTTAAAATTTTACACTTGACATTTATGATTAAATGCTACATGTAGTTATAGATACTAGCATGGTAGAATAATGTATTCTTTATAACATAGGTTCACTCCCTTCTAAAATAAAAGGTTACAAATATGATTAACATAAATAAAGTATTATAACTATATTATATTGTTATATTTTTATTGATAAAAGATTGTGAAATCAAGGCTACGTAACAATATTATAATCTTCAAAAATAAATTTTTTCTTTATATTCAATGGTCACAATGTTCAATCATCTTATAAATAGATAAGTATTGAACATTCAACCATCTTTAATGTATCCCCTTTCCAAATCCAATTGAGGTTTCTATAAGTGGTTTCCAATAGGAGGTTGTGCTTGATGAAAATAACATAATTTCTACTTTGAACCCTTATTTAACGATCCATAATTATGGATTTTCCATCTATGTTCAAAATTTACAAGGATTCCTTACCACCATTGACTAATGTATATGGGTAAGTGCACCAAGATGGTGTGCAAAAAAGTGGCCACCTCCTAAAAAAAAACCAAAACTTTTGATAACCCGTTCATATTATTCAAAATTTGAAAAAACTAGGCTTGGCGAACCCGAGCCTTTTCCAAGCCACACAAAAAAAACTTTAGTTCTTCAAAACCCATATGCGTTTTGTAAAGCAAAAAATGCTTTACAAAACCCATACACATTTTGACTGTCACAATTTTTTAAAAAAACCTGTGTTTGCCTATTTTGATTCATGCAAAAACTAAGTTTGAAAGAGAGAGGAGGAAGAGAAAATGCCAAAACCCGGGCAGGTTCTTGTTGTTATTGGATTTTGTTTCCATATTAATGATTTTGCAATCATGCCACACTGTTGAACATGTAAGAATTTATTTTTTTAATTGTTTTTGTTTCAATTTTGATTGAGTAGGGTTTGTTGAATTGATTTAAGTTTTTTTAAATTATTTTGATGTTTGATTCAGAAAAAAATCCCCGACCATGAAAGAGACAACAAATACCTCTTCGAACACATGCAAATCTTGATAATGTCAGAAATGAGAAACAAGAGAACCCTCAAAATTTATCCCCACAACAAGAAAACCCTCAACAAAACCCAAATCCACCGCCAAACCCAAACCCACTACCAAAACTAAATCCAAACCCTCTGTGTCCTATAATAGGTCACGTTGATACCACACAATAGGACCTTATCAATTGCCTTAAAAAAAAGTGTCCAATAATCAATTTTGGTTAATAGGTTGAGGTCATCTATTTTTGAGCATCACTCATCCCTGGCCACTTCCTTAGAAAGAATGGACAATCGTGCGAATGGGGTATCTAAGGAGGTTACAACATGGGGTTCATGGAGGGATAGATGTTGTGCATTTTATGTTGATGGATTGTCATATGATCAAGTGAAAGAAAAGAGGATACTTAAAGAAGACATGTGCTCTTTTCACTGATCCTATTAGTATTAACTCCCTACAAGTAACTACAAATCAATTTCCCATACATTGATGTGTTCATAATAGGATGAGAAATGGATTTTGGGATAGGTGGTATATGGTCTTTGACCAAGCACACTTTAATAATAGGGAGGTTCCTTTATATTTTTAAAGAAAATTACATCATGAGTTTGTCCTTGATAAGAAGCCAAATTACTTTGAAATATGGTAGTTACAGGGTAGAGGGAGAGGCTCTACATAGGGTATATCTATGGCTCATAGGGTAGTAGAGCCACACCATAGGAGGTGTCTAGCTAAAAAACCCATAGTTCATGTTGCGGTCCCAATAGTAGTGAAGGAGTCTATGTATTTATAGACCCTTTAGGTAGTTACATCATTGACTGATGTCATTATTGAGCATGGCACAAAGTTAGTCGATTCAGAGGGTGGATCAACACCTGCACCACCTCCATCATCATCAGATGCTCCATTTGGCTCAGCCCAGCCCATTGAGCATATGTGCCCCATCTGTTAGGGTATATTTTTCTTGGTACATACTAACACGAATGAGGATGGTTTGACATCTCATTCATGTACACATTGTGGGAGTAGATCCAAGGCATTCTCTGATGAGGATGTGGCCCTCATAAACAACCTATTCACGATGGTGTTTTCTACAAGATAGACGCAGGTATGTTTATTTGTGTTTTGACATGTTATTAATTTTAAGCATCTAAATCTTATAAAATGAAATAAATTTTTATTTAGAGAATAAATTAAATTGATATATGAATAATATGCATTGCAAGGTGCAATGGGTGGTACTATGAGCACACCACAAAGTACTTGTTCGACTAGACATGCACGAGTAGCTTCGACACCTAAGGTATAGTTTTTAAATATTCATAAAAATAGAATAATTTCTTGGGGTCAAGATATATTTTCTTAATATGTATATTTATTTGAAGTTTTATAGGGTTTGTTTGGGGTTCAGATGTCCAAAGTTGATGTTGTGACACTTTCTATGATTGACTTTGGCCTAGAGAGCTTGACGATATCATATTTTTCACACCTCTTGTTTATAATTTTAATTAAACCCATAGAAAAGGTGAATTATGCATAATGTGAATAGAGTAATGCTAATAAAGAAAAGTATATAATTTCCTCATTCAAAGTGAGTATAAATATGACAAGCCATTATATCAGGTAACTCAAAATTAGTTTGAAACTTATTAGATTGACTAGGAAAGATTGAATCAAGTATATATGGACACAAATGAGCTATTTTCTACAACACTAATAATAATGATAGTTAGCCCATCATAAATTATTATAAACAGATTCTACAAGTGTAAATAATGGAATTTTTCTAATAGACATATGGCTCAATAATATCTTAGTTTGGATATAATTCCAAAAGATTCTATTATCTAGAAGACTAAAGTCATTATTAGACCAGGAAAATAAGTTTACCATTAGGAACTCTAAACCAAGAAGCTAATGAATATAATATTGGAAGTGAAATTACATTTAAGGTGGTAAAGAGATAATTTAGATATTAACAAGAGTAATTAAGTGGCATACAAGTATTTTCTCTCTTTCTCTAAACTCTTTTTCGACTACAACACTTTACCTATAAAAAAATAATAAATATAAAATACCATAAAAATATGAATATAAAATACCATTAAAATATGAATATATAAAATTGTGATTATATAGAGATAAAAGGGAAACCCTATATTACTCTAAAAAAATATTACAATACATGTAAATATTCTCTCAATCTTTCATCAAAAAGAGCATCATCTGTTTACCTGTAAAACATCTTACATTATTTTTGTAAGAATTTGCAAATAGCAAAGATTGAACTGAGGATCTAGAGGTTAAAGAAAAACACAAATACAAGAGAGATGATATGAATGCAATGATTGATTATTTAATTGATCCAATGAATTGATTTATTTACATAATAAGCCTCCTTATATAGGAAAGGCAATAAGAGAAAATGATAAGCTATCACCTATGCTAGGTGTAATCACATGTCCACAAAATGTGGATCATCCTCCATTATGCATTGAAGTATGTGCAATAGGATGAGGATGATAATGTGATATGAGCACTAAAGGTGGATCTCACACCTAAAGTGGAATTTCCTACACCATGTGCTTAATTGAGGTGCAAACTCCTAGGTGTTTCAATAAAAATCTAAGATGTAATGCATTATCCTAAGTAAGATTAAGTAAAGTGTAATTAGGAACATTTAATTACACCAACACCCCCCCTTAAGTGTAACTTAGGGGAATGCAATTAAACTCACAATGAAAGATGGGTCCCAACTACTAGGCCATGTTAGGTACCCATGTACAATATGGGTGGGTGCTTGGAGTTGGGTACCAATTTCGCGGAACTCCACGAGGTGAAAAAATTATAAAACGATATGGGCACCCGATTCTTAAAAATCGGGTGCCCATTTAGGTCCGAGAGCCCGACCTATTTTCAAAAATCAGGCATCCATTTCGGATCGGGCACCCAAATTTAAATGGGTGCCCAATTTTAAAAAAATGGGTGCACGATTCTTACAAATCGGGTGCTCATTTTGTAAAAATCGGGTGCCCGTTTTGAAATTCTATTTATTTATATATTTCACCAATTTCTTCTCATTTTCACCTTCAAAAAATAGGATCACGTATAGCAGAGCTCGGGTGCCCGATTTAGCTTCCCCTGCCGACCCCATCTGCCACTTTTTTCATGTTCCAGGTACGTATAATTGTTTTTTATTATTTTTTTATGATTTTTGTCATTAAAAATTGTACCTTCAAGTTATTTTTAATTAAAAAATGTAGTTTAATTTGTTGTTTTCAAAATTATTGTATAAATTTGGTTATATTTTATTTTTCAAGTAGTTCTTTTAAATTTTAATTTACTTTGTAAATTAGCGTATCAAGTAGAGAACTATTATTTAATTTTTAATTTCACCCTTAGAGATATAAAATTAAATTATGAAACTCTACGTAAAAACCAAAACCCTAGGTAGTAAAACAAAAACATAAACCTATACAAAATTAAACTAGGAAACCCTAGTCTTAGAAAACAAAAACATAAACCTATAGAAAATTAAATTAGGAAACCCTAAACTTAGAAAACTAGAAAACATAAATCTAGAAACCCTCTCTCTCTCTCTCTCTCTCTCTCTCTCTCTCTCCTCCAATCTTTTCTCTCTTAAAAAATGTAGTTTAATGTTGTTTTCAAAATTATTGTATAATTTTAATTATATTTTATCTTTCAAGCAGTTATTTTTAATTTTAATTTACTTTGTAAATTAGCGTACCAAAGTAGAAAATTGTTATTTAATTTTTAATTTAACCCTAGATACAAAACTAAATTACAAAACTCTACGTAGAAACCAAAACCCTAGGTAGTACAAAATAAAAACATAAACCTATACAAACTTAAATTAGGAAACCCTAAACTTAGAAAACAAAAACATAAACCTATAGAAAATTAAATTAGGAAACCCTAAACTTAGAAAACTGGAAAACATAAATCTAAAAACCCTCTCTCCTCTCTCTTGTTTCTCTCTCTCTCTCTCTCTCTCTCTCTCTGTGTGTGTGTCTGTTTGTCTGTCTGTCTTTCTGTCTCTCTATCTCTGTGTCTCTCCTCTTTCTCTCTACTCTCTCTCCCTCCTCTTTCTCTCCTCTCTCTCTCTCTCTCTCAAGTTTTAATTATTTAAGTCATTCTTTTTAAGATAAAATATAATTTACAGTATGTTAATTGTAAATTATCATGTTTTAATATGTAGATTGGCAATATGGATGATTTTCATATTGATGAGATTATAGGTCAGCATGAACCACCACCACCACCTCCACCTCCACCTCCACCCAGAGAGTTAAGGGATAATATTAGGAGAAATGTAGAGGTGATCATGAAAGACATAAATATTATTATAAATGATCCCTATCCATCAGCCCAACTACTACGCTTTGCAAATAGCATGCAAGGCATAGTAGATTTTGTACACACATTAGACTCAGAGATTGATAGTTTTGAGTCATGGAGGGAGAGTATGTGTGCATATTATGCTGATGACCTCTCTTATAAAGAGGTCAATGATTTAAAAATTACAAAATCTGATTTGGCACGCTTTTTTTATAACCCTACAATGGGTGAGCAGATACTTGGCAAGAAGCCATGTATTTCCTTTAGATGGTGTAGACACCTAGGTATAGTAGAGCATTTTTGGGAGCGGTGGTGGATGGTATTTGAAAATCCACCACATGCTAATCATGAGGTCCCGCTTTATTTTTAAAAAAAATTATGGGTTGAATTTGTATTGGGTAGGAACCCAATTATTTTGACATGAAATCATTCTAGGGGGTTGGTCAGGGCATGCCACCGGATAGGCCAAGGGCCAAATTGATTGACAGAACTAGAAATCATGTGCACAATGAGCCTCTTGTTCCTCTTCCTTCTCCATTAGTTCCTTCACCTATCCATCATCGATTAGTGTAGTCATCTCTTGGTTCTTTGAGTACCCTTATGGGTAATTTGTTACAACACTTGACCGAGGTGAGGGATGCCCCTAGCATAGCACATGTTTGCATGAGTTGTGGGGGTATATGTACGGGTCCCCAGTTTGATCCAGATGCTGCCCATGCTACCCATGGTGGATATGGTGATGATGATGGTGGCGCACATGGTGGATATGGTGATGATGATGGTGGCACACATTGTGTTGGTAGAGATGATATCCCTTCATTTGTTGATTTACTCAATGCAAATGATGATCATCCCGCATAGGTAAATTTAATTATAATTTATATAGTGCAATATTAAATTTCTTATTTATACAATTATGAGACATAACATGTGGATTTTTTAGTGAACAGAGGAGGTTGACCCTCCAACATTCATTAGCCATCATCATATGACATCGACACCTCGACATCTTGGTGCTCCATTCATGGTATGCACTTTGATCTTGATACATTTAAACTTTAAACAAAATACTTTAATTGATAATGTGTTTGACATATTTTTATGATTTTTTAGGGTTTCTCATGTACCACTGAGATTGGCAATCCTTCATTCACTGCCCCACTAGTCACCGAGAGTTAGCCGCATATACCTATAGTATGTTTTTCATTTATTAATTTTAAGTGTTTGTATCTTACTAATTTATGTACAACTTTGATTCACACTTATTTTTTTGTAATTGTAGGCTTTTGGATTGTCTCATGTTGCACAATCACATTTACATCCTAAATCATCGGTGACATTAGCTACGTGTCACACATAGGTAATGTACACATGTTTTTATTCCATAAATATATAATCAAGTTATATATACTTTATAGTTTATGTATATATGCACTATAAGTTTGATTCATGCTTTATATATGTTGTTCAGGTCAACACCACCATGATTCTTGGCATGGCTACAGGATTAAGCCAAATGCAACCATCGACACTATCCTTTGAGGTGAAAATTAATTTAAGTAATTTTTCAATGTCCAGTGTGTATCTAGATCTTTTACACCTAATTATTAAAAACTTGTACTTTAAATATTTTTATAGGACTTGGCTGCATCCACTTTTTATGAAGTTGAGGAAGAGGGTACTCGAGACCAAATAGAGTAGGATGAGGGTACTCAGGACTAGACAAAGTAGGATGAGGGTACTCAGGACTGGACAAAGCATGTTGATGCATTGCAGTCCTCTTCACGTGGAGTGAAGAGGACTGTAGATCAACTAGATGAGTAGAGTTAGATTATGATGACTATTTGGACTATTTGGACTTGTTTTATGATGACTATTTGGACCTGTTCATATTATTTTTGATGACTATTTGGACTTGCTTTATGATGACTGTTTGGGCTTGTTTGGACTTGTTCATATTATTTTCACTTGTTGCTAGTGTAGGACTTGCATTACATATTAGTCCACTTGTTATCATATATTGTACTTTAACTTATTTTTAGAGTAGGACTTTTTTTTGTGATTGTATGTATATATCATGAGTTGATATGATGGACATTATGATACATGTAAATTATTTCAGGACTTGTTATGTTATTTATCTTAATCATGAGTTGTTATTTATATATATGAGCTTATGGAAAATAAATCATTTTTAATATCAATTGTGATTAAATTTATCAATTTATCCTAAAAAAACCATCTATCTAACAATGAGATCTATTAATTCATGTGTAATTGATCTAAGTACAATATCTAGATACACTTTACAAGTAATATGAACACTTTGATTAACTATAAAAAAAATCATCTAGATCTAACAATGACATCTATTAATACATGTAATTGAAAAGAACAATATGGATGTTACAAACTTAATAACTATTAAACAATGAGATCTATTAAGTGAACATAATCTGACCAATGTGCATAGTTTAATATTTACAACAAAATTAGGTGAATACAAGGTTATGAATTTAACTTAAATATTTAAAAAAAAATTCAATGTATAAAAGTGAGTTCATGTGAACTTAAATTACAAAGCCAAAATTGTACGAATACAAGAGTGCATTGTACTACATAAATAGTTCATGTCTATGTTCTTCCAGACATCTTGCATCATAAAAATAGACATGTTGAAATGTTAGAATTTATACAAGTTCATTTAAAGTTAATTTTAATTTTAATTTCAAATCTATATCTCTAAATTATAAATTATGACACTTCAAAGAAAACATGTAGAAAACATATACAAATATGACAATTGAACAAAAACTTACATGTATAAATTTGATTCAACCTAATGTACCATCAACATCCTCTCTTTTCTACAATGCATCTATGTTCAACCTGACATCTTGCATCATAAAAATAAACATGTTGAAATGTTAGAATTTATGTACTTGAGTTCATTTAAAGTTAATTTTAATTTTAAAGTTAATATGACGATTGAGCAAAAACTTACATGTATAAATTTGATTCAACCTAATGTACCATCATCATCCTCTCTTTTCTGCAATGCATCTATGTTCTTCTTGACATCTAGCATCATAAAAATAAACATGTTGAAATGTTAGAATTTATGTACTCGAGTTCATTTAAAGTTAATTTTAATTTTAAAGTTAATATGACAATTGAACAAAAACTTACATGTATAAATTTGATTCAACCTAATGTACCATCGACATCCTCTCTCTTTTGCAATGTGTCTATGATTGCCTCATGTTCTTCCATTGAAAGTGTCTATAATATTTTATTAGTAGGTCTCCCTTTGTATCTTTCCAATTTGATATTTGTTTTCGCTACCAAATGGGAATAGTGTATAATCTTCTTTTCTGATTGGTAGTCTTCAAAAGCTGGTAAACCATTCCTTCTTGTTAGGTATTTGCGTAGCCATATACCAATTACCACAATAGACCCAATTAGATACTGAAAATTATCATCATCTACTTGATGACATATCAACTTTTTCTTAGGTTCTACACATCAAGTAACCAATACTCTATCTGCTATTCATTATCCTCAGGTGCAACAATAGCATACACATGTCCTGCAAAACAAAATTAAGTACATGTGCATTGTAAATAAAACTTGTTTAAAGGTTTATAATTCAAATATATATAATCATAAATTATATGACATACACATGTAACTAATATATAATTTAAAGTTTTAAAATAAATTGTATTAAATTACTAGGTTGTATGAGATCTGAAACACGATCATAATCTTCTAATGCGAAGGCATAATCCAGGTCTTCATTTATTATATAATCTTCATCTTGTCTCTCACTAGGTGTTAAGGATTTTTGTTTCCATTCTCCAAGCCATTCTGTATTCTCACATTCTTCCTATTCACCCGCAACACAAAATTGACAAAAACATGCAAGCTCCCTAGTCCATATAGTCCAAGTGTTAGAATTAGAACTCCTAAATGAATGCCATTTAGCCGATCCACTAATTTTATTACAATCATATCTTGAATGGGTATTCTTCTCTTCAACTAGCCAAAAAAAATGTCTGATTGTCGAGTTATGACTTGATCCTATAGACAAACTTATTTTACACCATTCAACAATTGCACGTGCATCTTTAGATTTTGATTTTTCCTCAAATTTGAGTTGCTCTCTACAAAGGGCCCTCTTAACACATGCACTGGCACCATCATGTTGTCCCTTCCTGTATCTAGCCTCAAAAAAACTCTAGATATGTTGGATATTTATTTTCTTGTGCATCCTACTCAACCAATAAAACATTCTAGCATTGTTGAATTTCCCTATGCAATTATCTGACCATATTAGATGTTGTGTTATATGAATTTCTCTCTCCCTTAAATTTTCATAAAAGGTATCAAAGCAATATTGGACAAACTCTGATGAGTGTAACTTATTATCACTCATATAGAAATGGTACTCTCTCAATATTTTTTGATCCTCTTCTATACTATCAGGTGCATGTCTATAGACAATATGAACAAAAATTGTTCCTTGCACCGACTTATAATATTGTGGTTGGATCTCATCTTGTGGTGCAAGCGTGTAGTTCTCTACAATGTCAACAACTGACAGTATACTACCAATTGGAAATGTATTCTTGCATATGCAAAATTGTCCATCAAGCCATCTAGAATTGTGAGAGTGTTTCACATATTTAGGTACAACCTTACTCTTGAATTCATTCATAAAAGAATTAACACTAAGTTTTTCAGTTATTAGGTTGCACCGTTTTCCAACTTTTCCATCCTTCAATGGATACTCAATAGGTTTAAATCTTTGTACATCAACTAATTGTTGACCAAAATCAAATGAAATATTTTCATGCAAACATTCATCTAATAATGTAAGATTACCACATACGTCACATACACAAGAAACACATGCATTCAAAAGATAAAATTACTCATTAGGTGGGTTACAAAATAAATTTTATATAAACTCCTTTACCGTTTGAGGTGGTATATTTATACCACATTCTTGCAACATTTCATTAATATGCATAGTAGAACGTATAGATCAAAAAATATCATAATGATAATGAAATTGAACATGAGTTTTACAACAACAGGTGATTCTTTCTTTGTTAATCCTTACATACCATGGTTTACATTTTTCAAAAGATCTTTGACTAATACTAATAGTTAACACCTTATCATCCACAAATTTTTTATACAATTCTGTTTGAGTCATATCTAAAAGGTGTTTTAGATGTGGATCATGAACTTTTCAACCGACTCTTAATTTAAGAACATCTTTGGCATTAGGGGATACTCTTGTATTATCGTGCCAAAATTTTTCAATCAAAGTTTTGACTTCACCAATAAGTTTCATGTCAGACCTCAAGATCTACCACTAAAGGTCCATAAATAGTTTGCCAGATCACTTTCAAAGTTAACTCTTCTCTTTACAGCTCTTGTTAAAGTTTTATGATTAATATTAAGATATCCACTTATGTTTGAAATCATTCTTTTATCAGTAGTAGTTTTGTTCACTAAAGCTGTTGTTATTACTCGTCGTGCTGCATTACTATCTTTAGAATGACTTTTCTTTCCAATTGTGTCAAAGGCACTAGCAACAGTTGATACAACTTGTTTTAGAGACTCATCCTTCTTCTTAGTTTTCACATAAATGCCTAACCTCTTCATCACTTTTCGCATTTTAGACATTTTAATTAATTGTAACATTAATTGACATTGAAACCCAAATTTCTTATTATAAAAAAATTGTCTAAACAATCTGCTCTCATGTGTCCTAATCTGTCTTGATGAAACCAAACCACGCAGATTGTCTAGCATATCAATTTTTATTTGAAATTGTTTATTTATTTCATTATCATTCAAATGAGTTTCTTTCTCAATCGGCATTTCTATGTCTACATTTACATTGTTGATTTCAATTTGAATTGGTGTTTGATTTTCAGTTTCAATTGAGGTTTGACTTTTAGTTACTTTATCGTTATGATTAACATTACTAGTTTTTGAAATTTCAAGTGCAATTAAATTTGTTAATCTATTTTCAGGAATAAAATTTAAATCATTTTTATTGTAACCTGCTTCTAGCAAATCATGAACATCTTTATCAGAATAAGTTGTAATAATTGGATGTGAAGACATACCTATATCCAATCCTGGATTAGAAGATGCACCTAATTTTCTTCTTCAACCTCTGCATCCATTCTGGTGTTTTCATTGTCCTCCTCTTCTGAAACAATTGTTGAACTCGATGCTCCAACATTATTTGGGTTTTGAAGTCTTTCTCTTCTTTCTCGTTGTCATTTTGCCTCCTCTCTATTTTCTGCAATCTCCTCAAATGTGAGAACCTTCATTGTACTCTTTCTACATCAGTTTGATCCCATTTTTGCACCAAAATTCAAGTTCAAACAATCTTTTTTGAATGTCAGATCCAAAATAAGACAAAAGTAGAGAATGTTGGCAAAAATATTCTCTTTGTCTATTGCGAATTGATACAAAACAGATTGAAAAGTTGTCAATCATTAGATTAGGCCCAAAGTCTAGTTTTTTTGCTTGCAACAACTCTTTAAGAAATGGGCACCCATTTTTAGTTTCACAAAACGGGCGCCTGTTTTTAGTTTCACAAAATAGGCACCTATTTTGTGAATTTAAAAAAAATAGGCTCTTGTTTTGTAAATCTATGAGTGGGAACCGTACCTCCTACCTTGGGTTTTGATTTGGGATAGGCTTGGTGGGACCAAGCCTGTGCTTGACCCTGCAAAAAAATGGCTAAGGCATTATAGAGTAAAATTTCTGCCTTGTGATAATTTTTAGGACAACTTCCCGAATGAATTTTTTGATAAAATGAAAACCCATTTTAGCTCTTATTGTGCAAATTATAAAAATATAAATTTTATAGTGATATGATAAATTTTAATATTTATACAATATTTATTAAGCCAACACGATACCTAAACTTGAAATACCAAGTTTAACTAAAACTTTAATAACTTTTTTAATTTTTAATTTTTTGAAAAATGAGTTATATGAGACCAAACTACATAGAATTCTTTTCAAATTAAATTTTTTTTTTTTGAAAAAAAGTGAAGTTATCATCAAATTATGGTGTCCATACACCAAAGGTTTAAAAAATGTGCTTTATAGTCAATTAAAAATTAATTAAAAAAAAATTCAATAAAAAAATAAGATAAAATATTCTGACCAATCTTTAGTGTTTTAGGTACCTTTTCTTAAAAGGATTCCCAAAAATACATTCATTTACTTCAAAAAAGGGTGTTCGTACACACGTGAGGTGTGGTCCTGAAATAGGCATTTTGAAAAAGTGGTTTTTAGACATGCATACTAAAATTCAATTTATACCATGTGGGTATTGAAATAAATTACATATTTGAAAACTAGACTCCGAGCACTAAATTTTATATTACTGAAGTTTTTCAAGATTCAATCTTTAAGTGCTTCAAATTTGGACATCAATTGATAGAAATTTTGAAAAAAAAAAGAAAACAATTCCACTTTTTGGCCAAAAGTGGGACTCAACTTCTTGCAGCCACCCATATGCAATGCAATACATAAAAAGAAAAACTCTCATAAAGTCGAGAAAGAGGGAAAACCTCATGGGGAAAACCATCCCCCAAAAAGAGAGAAGAAAACAAGATGCATGGATGGATGGAGTACTTGAGACCCACCAAGAACTACATACATCATGTATATACAAAGAATTATCCCCCATATGAAGGATAGTTGGAGACATGATATCCCTCCCATAATGAAGAAGCTCCCATGTTGATGAAGAGTACTTGCAAACAAAAGATAAGCCAATGCTTACAAGAAACATGTCTCCCCTTAGGAAGAAATAGATACATAAAATGATGAAGAAGCCAATCCATGTACAAATGGAAGGAGGAAGAAGATGAAGGTATCCATGTATGAATCTATGAAGACTGAATAGGTCTCTCCAAGTTCAAAGAATCTATCACCTCATGTGAAAAATCAAGTGAATAAGGAGAAGAATCAAGAGTGCCAATCTCCAAAGAAGGTGAAGAAGTATCCCCAACTATGATGCTATCATCAAAGGGAAGAGAAACCCCCTCATGTATGTCTCCCAAATCTGCATCAATCAACTAATGTTGAAAAGGTATCCAAGTAGTCATCACATTTTGCAAGATTTGAAGCATTATTATCATCCTACTATTTATAGTAGAGCCCATGTCTTAAGAAGTAGGAGGTGGAGAGTTGGAATATCAACACTTTTCTCAACAAAAAAAAGATTCAAGTGTCCAAAGTTCTCCTCACATACATAATTATCCCTTGGCAAAGGGATGTGTACATCATGAATATCATCATAATCAACAACAAAATGTGAAAAATAATACAAGCGTGATGTATGATTAACAACTACCATAGCTATGACATATCTAGTCTCCATGTCCCTAATGTAGACATAATCAAGAGTGAACTCAACAATTTTACCTTGTGCCGCATGTGTAATTTGGTAAATAAAAAGGAGATGAGTGGTCAAGGATGGTACACAAAGAACATCATTAAATGTCCCCTCTCCCATAGGAATAGAACCTTTTCCACAAACTCTCATGTATGTGTTGTTACCTATCAAAATATTAGGAGAATTACAAGGCTCAATAGAAGAAAACATATCCATAGAAGATGCCATATGATGTGATGCACCTGAATCAAGAAGCCATTTACCTTGCTCAGGATGTGTGGAAGCCAAAAGTGCTTACCATTTACCTTTATCTTTGGATGATGATGGAGATGTAGAAGCTACAAAATGTGTAGAAGGAGTAGACACCGATGAGGGTAACATATTATTGTTATTTTGAATAATGTGAGTTAGCTCATCAATCTTCTTTTGAAAACACTTATGCTCATCATGTCCTAGCATTTTACAACATGCACATTTATCCCTCTTTCTTCTAGATGATTCCTCTCTTGAAGAGGACTTGGATTTAGAAGTATTATGGGAAGGAGATTCATTACCTTTGTCATGAGGCTTAGGATCCTTATATTGTTTCTTTCCTTTTCCATTAGAAGCCTTTGAAGTAGATTAATTTACAATCAATTCATGGTGTGTGGAAGGCCTCAATTGACCCATGTGTGCCAACTTTTCTTGTTCCCTTGTGAGTTGAGTTGCAAATTCATCAAGAGAAGGAAATTTGTATGCACTACCAAGAGCATCCATAGTGGTATAGAATTTAGAAACAAAGATAGAATATTTAGGACCTAGCTTGGAAAGAACAAAAAAGATCAATTGTTCATCCCTTTTAATAATGCCACAAGTAGAAAGCTCCAATCTAATAGAATTGAACTTAGAGAAAAAGTCTTGAATATTATCAAAATCACTAGGATTTAGACCTATGAGCTCATTCTCTAATTTGAATTTTCTCATTCTATCAGGTTTACCAAAGAGTCCTTCCAATATGACCCAAGCATCATGAGGATGTGTGCAAGATGCAATATGAAAGTACAAATCACGAGAGATGGATGATCTAAGAGAGCCAAGTGATTTATCCCTTCAATCAAACCATTTTCTCCCTTCTGCAACACCTATAATTGGTTGTTGATGCTGCTCAAGAGTCATTCTAAGCAATCCAATACTAAACAAATGATCACTTAAAGATACTTTCCATTCATGTTAGTTATAAGGACTAAGAATTTTGACCTTTAAATTATCCATAATACAGCCAAATAATGATTGATAACTACTGATAACTCCTTCAAATGATTGATACAAATTAGAAAACTAAAATCTAAGGATTAACCAAGTCTTAATATATCCCCAAAATGACCTATTTATGAAAGTAATAGATCCACCCCAAATAACTAAAATCTGATTGCAGATCTAGAAAGTAGACAAAAAATCATGCACTTTAAAAAAAAATTCACCTCAAAATGTTATTGTATGTGCCCAAATGAAGCCCTAGAAGTTGTAGTAATCAGGAACAAATAGGAAGAGTTATGAAAATCTGCAATTTATGATTACTATAGCTAACAAATTGCAAAAATAATACCACCACTAGAATCTTCAATAAATTCTACCCCAAATAAAAAAAATGCTCAAAAAAAGGAGCAAAATTGAGCAAGATATGGCCCTTTGAAGTTGGAGTGCAAAATCAAAAACTCCAATGGTGAAGGATGAGAAAATAAAACCCTTCTTACGTTAGCAATTCATTGTGTTAAATTTGATGGTCATATGGACGTCACTAAAAAAGCCAATTTGGCCTATTTTGACAGGTGGACGACTATCAAATTTAGGCTTGTGGTAGCTTGATATGACAAAAATTAGTACACTTTGTGGCTGACATGGAAGATGATGTGTTAGGTCATACTACTAACTGGGTGATCCATACTGATGACATCACTATCTGTACAGTGACCTGGCTGGTTGATGTGGCTTGACAAGTTAGATCTACCACGTGGTATATGGTGAGGTGGTGATTTTCTGATGTGCCCTATGGATTTGATGTTGAAGAATGGGGGCCTCGTGGCCACTTAGGTGGTGAGTGGTGGTGGGCTAAGTGGAGCGGCCTATTCAGCCACTCGGGTTGATGGTGACTGGTGGCGGTGTGCAGAAGATTAGTCCCACATTGTGGGTGTGGGGAAATTGTCTTTGTTTATATATGCAATTTGACATAATGATTTCAAATAACTCAGCCAAGGTCGCTACGAGCTCGTATGAGGTTGGTTTTTCATGGTGGCTTGGCTTTCTTGTCAGGTTTGGGCACACGATCTGACTTGTGGTTGGTTTGAGGTTTCTCACTCAGGTTTGGATCTTTCTCAATGATCAACCCTAATCAGCTCAAACTCAATGTGCACAATGAGTTATTTTGTTCAAGTTCAGTTTCTTGTGTGGGTGTTTAGTCCCACATTGATGGTGTGGGTGACATTCTAGCTCTTTTTCTATGCCGATCCATTGAAAATAAAGTAGTGAAGTGAGCTAGGATTCTTGGTTGGGACGCAGGCTCAACCTCGAGCTTGGGCTTAGTCATCCATGCTTGAGTTCAACTTGGTCTCTGTGTCTAGATCCACCTTAATCTATGAACTGAATGCCAACTCATTGATGTGAGTGATGATATCACCAACTAATAGAGGTCAGAGAATATTCTCTCTACCAGGGGCTGTACCCACCCCAAAAATAAATTTTTGCAAAAAAAATTATGAGAAAATACATGATAAAAGAATAATTTTTTTTTGAAATTATACTACAGAGGTGCAGATCAGGTTGTACAACTTGATTTGCAAAATTTTTTTTCTCGATTTGGACTTTCACTGAATATGGATGAGTTTATAGTCAATTTTAACTGAAACAACTTCCCAAACGCAATGGTGATGTCAGATCTACCCCAAGATGATTCCACAACATGATGGTCTTTAGATATGAGATTTGGACCTTCAATTCTTGCTCCAAGATCTCTCCAAATATGCTAATCAAAACGTTCTAATGACTCTGATACCATGTGAGAATTTTCTAATAGAAAAGATTGAACCAAGGATCTAGAGGTTAAAGAAAAACACAAATACAAGAGAGATGATATGAATGCAATGATTCATGATTGAATTTATCGAATGAATGGATTTATTTACATAATAGGCCTCCTTATATAGGAAAGGCAAGATGAGAGAATGATAAGGAGTTGATAAGCTATCACCTATGCTAGGTGTAATCACATGTTCACCAAATATGGATCATCCTCCATTATGCATAGAAGTATGTGCAATAGGATGAGGATGATAATGTGATATGAGCACTAAAGGTGGATCTCACACCTAAAGTGGAATTTATCCTACACCATGTGATTAATTGAGGTGCAAACTCCTAGGTGTCTCAATGACAAAATAAGATGCAATGAATTATCATAAGTAAGATTAAGTAAAGTGTAATTAGGAATATTTAAGTATACCAACAATTTCCAACTCAAACCCTCAATCCATAGACTTATGGGAGCTCAAAATATAAAAATAAAAAATTATCATGGGTCAAAAGAAGGTTCCAAAATACCATGGTAAAGATCCATCTAGCCCCTACATGTCAAACATAGTCTGTTACACGATATTATACCTTCTTACAAGTTGTCATAAGAATCCACAAATATAGGAGATACTCTTTCATACATCATAGACTATCAATAATTTATATAAGGATTCTCATACGCATGTTATGATAACTATTCTCACATCCAAAATTATCCACCCATTATTAGCCTTACAGTTATCATAGAATTTGTCATAACATCCCTAAAAGTAGGCTTTCCATGTTATACCATTTGATGGGCATATTTTAACAACTAATAACTTAGTTTTAAAGGCATCAACATGTGGCAAAAGTGTCAACTCATAATCTAAATTCCCCTTAAGATAGAGTACAATTATTTAGTAGCATAAATGTTGAATAACCATGAAAAACTGTAAAATGATTTAATAAAGAAATACTCTATAATTGCTAAGGTTGAGAGGCCTTATTCACCAACATTCTCCCACTTGTTGAATACCCTTAAAGATCATGAGGAATCACACCATTGTTCACACCATTGTGGAATCAACTAAGAACAAAAAATATGGCTTGTGGTCTTTTTGCACAAATTATACTTTTTGGTGAGATAATCTACAAAATTTACTTGAGTTTTAATTTTTTTTTAACAAAAAAAAGTCCATTTGTAAACAAATCATGAATAAAATGGTATTGTACATCAACATGATTTGTTTGTGCATGATACATAATATTTTTAGCTAAATGAATTGCACTTTGACTATCACAATTAACCAAATATCCTATAATCAAAAGCAATACCTACACACATTCTTTGTAACCATCTTGCTTCCTTTGAAACATGGATAGCAGCCATATAATTTGCTTTAGTAGTGGATAAAGAAAGCACGGGTTGCCTCTTACTCATCTAACTTACAACTTCTCCAAACAAAGTAAACACATACCTATTTGTGGCTTTTCAACTATCCAAGTCACCTGCCCAATCTACATCAACAAATCCCTATATGTATAATGTCCTAGCTATATTGTTAGTCCCAAAAATAGAGCATTTATTTGTTATGAAAATTAATTGAGAAATTGGGAGACCTTACAAGACATTTCTTGTGTCATCAAACTCCCTCCTTTACAATAAAGTAAACGATAATTTAACTTCAACCCTAAATTTTGGTAATCAATGGTATTTTCATGAAAATATAAAATACCTTATCATAGACCTCAAAGTCCAAATTCTAATTTATTATAAACTTACATTATTATAATCCAACATGATTTATATTTAAAGAATCTTGAAATATTTGAATATATTTAATTTTTTTTTTAAAAATAGTGTACTAGAGAAAAGAGTTGTCTCGAAGAAGCTATAATTTTTCTTACTATAAAAAATAAATAAAAGTTGACCTTCTATCAAAACTTTGACTTTTAAAAAATATTAAAAAATAATTATCAATATTATTTTGATGTATTAGATTTTCATGTTACCTAAGTAAAAAAATATTTTTATTTTTTTTGTAATGTCTCATTGAACTTATTTTTATTCAAAAATTTCAATAATTAAAATTATTCTCTTAAATTAATAAATAGCTATATCTAGCTAATTTATTTAACTATAAATATAAAATGCATTTAAAGTTATACATTTTTATTAGTTTATACCATTTTATAATTTAAAATACACAAATCACTTTTAGGTGGTCCAAGTTTACAAATTACAGTTGTGTTGACCACTTTCTTTATAAAAGTGTTAGATTGTTCTAAACTTTTACTGTTGACATTTTGACAACTTTATGATTTTTTTCCTTTACCCAAAATATCTATGTCATAAGTGGTAGGCCCACATGATTCGATCATTTTTTATTTAGCATCAAAATATTGGTACTAGCTACATTTTAATATTTTCTATTGAAATAAAATTGATAGTTCACCAACAAAGTGATTTGATTTTTTTAAATATTTATAATTTACAAGTAAAATAAATATTGTGAACAAATTTTCCATAATAATTATTTTTCTCCACATTAAACATATATTTACCACGAAAAATTAATGTAAAGTACAATATATACATATAACAATAAATAAATAGAAATGTATAATAAATTTTTTTTTATTAAGATGAAAATTAATTTGAAGATCAAGTTTGTATAGATCATCTCATAAGTTAAATAGCAATATAAACATTCTAACGGTTTTTTAAATATTTCATAGTGTTGCACTTCTTGTGTATATTATAATAAAAAGGCGAGAAATGTTATGTTAGCTCATTGTGCTCAAAATGATTAGCTATAGAATTGATAAGAACATAAGTGATAAATTAGAGTGAGAGTAAAGGCATTTCAATGTTATTCTCCCAATGGAGATTTAGTAGGTCTAAAATTTCTTAGCAAGAATTTTCAACTATCCCAAATTTGCATTTGATTAGAAAAAATCAACTTGATTTGAAGAGTAATTTTATATGTATTCACATCAATAAGCCTTTGTACCTTAGATATTTTAAAAATAAAACATAAATACTAAGGCACTCTGAAAACTATTGACTAGTCAAAATTTAATTCAAAGAAAATCACATAAGAGATTTTTGATTTTACTAGGATGATTTTTGATTTTACTAGGATGTGTTAGAAGGAACTTAACAGAAGTAGTAGAAATAAATATAAATAATAATTTTGGCATGCATTTAGAATTTTCAATCTAAGACAAGAATATGGGTATGTCAACTTCTACTCAACTCTACCAACCACATATCACTAAAGAGTGGGCACAATGAAACATAAAACATAAAGGGTATAATAAAAAATATAAAATCATCCCTATTGTAAATATATTTGTACCAAAAAGTTTTGAATCCAACTAGGAGGAGGAGAGCAAGGTTATCTATAACAATAGGTTTTATGAGCAACATAATATTAGAAGCAAAAGAGGGAGAAAAATGTCAAGACATGCGAATATTTATTTATTTTATCTTC
>BSBK01003297.1:50000-142574 GCA_027943335.1 Chamaecyparis obtusa
CCTCCTATACTTGCTATGCCCGGATTGCCTCGAGAGGCCCCATCGAAATTAAGTTTATACCACCCATCTTTGGGGGGTGACCATTTGCACAAACTTCTATCTGATTTTGATTTGTTACCCCCCTCTTCCATATAATGGTGGGATTGCTAAATGAGGCCAGATGTTTCTAATCCTATTGTCCCATGGTTTAAATGAATTTTCCATACTCATCTTTTCTCTAAGTTTAATGTTTATGACTTCAATGATTGATGTTTCTATTTTATTGGTAATCATTGTCCTTTCAAACTTTTGGCTAGTAAAGATTCTTCTGTTCCTTTCTTTCCAGATTTCCCAAACTAAAATGGAGGGGGAAATGACCCATATATCCTTGTATAGGCTATCCTTATTCAATGAGAGCCATGCCCTAAGACAGTCCACAAGGTCGAAAGGCATAGCAGCATGCCAATTTAGGCATTTGCACAGCTAGTTCCAGCACTTCTGGGTAAATGTGCAGTTTAAGAGTAGGTGATTGACATCTTCTTCTTGAGATTCACATAAAGGGCATCTAGAAGGGCCCTCATAGCCAAACCTCCTTAACCTATCTGTAGTAAGAATTTTCTTTTGTAATGCTATCCACAGGAAAATCCCTACTTTGGGGAGGCACGTTTTATGCCAGCACAAGTTCAGAGGGATATCTAGGGAGTCCAGGTTATGGTCCTGCATAATCATTTTATAACCGTCATTCACATTGTATAATCCATTGCAAATGAGGATGCAAGTAGAGTGGGTTTAACCATGGAGGAAACTCCGTAGTTAAGCACGCTTGAGCTGGAGTAGTACTGGGATGGGTGACCTCTCGGGAAGTCCCAGTGCTTCACCTCTGTGAGCATCACCTAGATCCAATGAGTGCTAAGTGTTCCATTCATTCTCATGAGAGATGGGTTCGTGTGAACCACTACTCATGAATCATGGGTCAATGAGTTTGACTCAAAAACTACATAGTTGAATCTTGATAGCAATATCACAATTTGACTTGCTGTGGAAAAATATCTCCTACTTATCAATTAATGAGCTTAAGGGGATTTCTAATGAATGGTTCATAAGGAACAACACTTGGTGAAGGTTTTGCAAATGAGGATGCAAGTAGAGTGGGTTTAACCATGGAGGAAACTCTGTAGTTAAGCGCGCTCGAGCTGGAGTAGTACTGGGATGGGTGACCTCCCGGGAAGTCCCGGTGCTTCACCTCTGTGAGCATCACCTAGATCCAATGAGTGCTAAGTGTTCCATTCATTCTCATGAGAGATGGGTTCGTGTGAACCACTACTCATGAATCATGGGTCAATGAGTTTGACTCAAAAACTACACAGTTGAATCCTGATAGCAATATCACAAAGGAATGTTGGCAGAAATATTCTCTGTCTGCTGCGAATCACTAGAAAACAAAATGAAAAGTCATCAATCATTAGATCAGGCCCACAGTCTGGTTTTTTTGGTTGCAACAACTCTTTAAGAAACAGGTGCCCGTTTTTAGTTTCAAAAAATGGGCGCCCATTTTTAGATTTACAAAATGGGCACCCATTTTTTGAATTTAAAAAATGGGTGCTCGATTTGTAAATCTATGGGCGGGAACCTTACCTCTTGGCTTGGGTTTTGGTTCGAGAGAGGCTTGGTGCCACCAAGCCTATGCTTGACCCTGCAAAAAAATGGCTAAGGCATTAGAGAGTAAAATTTCTGTCTTGCCATAATTTTTAGGACAACTTCCCGACTGAATTTTTTGATAAAACAAAAACCCATTTTAGCTCTTATTGTGCAGATTATAAAAATATAAATTTTATAGTGATATAATGAATTTTAATATTTATACAATATTTATTAAGCCAATGTGGTACCTAAACTTGAAATACCAATGTTAACTAAAACTTTAATAACTTTTTTAATTTTTGGTTTTTTAAAAAATGAGTTATATGTGACCAAACTACATACAATTTTTTTCAATTTAAAAATGAAAATTGAAAAAAAGTGAAGTTATCATCAAATTATGGTGTCCGTACACCAGAGGTTTCAAAAATGTACTTTATAGTCAATTAAAAATTAATAAAAATAAATTATTCAATAAAAAAATAAGATAAAATATTCTGACCAATCTTCAGTGTTTTAGGTACCTTTTCCCGAAAGGATTCCCAAAAATACATTCATTTACTTCAAAAAATGGTGTCCGTACACGCGAGGTGTGGTCCTGAAATAGGCATTTTGAAAAAGTGGTTTTAGACATGCATACTAAAATTCAATTTATACCATGTGGGTATTGAAATAAATTACATATTTGAAAACTAGATTTTGAGCACTAAATTTTATATTATTGAAAATTTTGAAGATTTAATCTTTAAGTGCTTCAAATTTGGACATCAATTGACATAAATTTTGAAAAACAGAGAAAACACTTCCACTTTTGGCCAAAAGTGGGACTCAACTTCTTGTAGCCACCCACATTATATTTTTTTATGAATTTGTTATCCCTACAAATGAAACCAAGTATTTGGGATCATATTATTGGAAATAGATGTCAGTTTTATTAAGGATAAATGAACATGATACCTTTCAAGAATAGACTATAATTGTAATTCAATAGAAATTTGTTATTATTTATAAATAAATGACACAATAAGTGTTCTTATAGAATGATAAGTTCTATAAATCATTATTTATTATTACCAAAAAAGAGCATTCACATCTAAACCAGTATGAATCACAAGAATATTTATTTATTATTCCTAGTTTTCATATTAATATTGATTATTTGTTGATCATAATAAGAAACCGTTATAAAATAGGATCCTTATATATGGAACTAGATAATAATAAAACCTCTTAGAAAAAAAATCCAAGCCACCTTTTCTTTCCATCTATAACTTAAAATACACATTTCCTTTAGAGTTCCATTTAGGCATCTAGCTTGGAGAAGCATTGGGTTGGATAGTGTCCTCATTATTAAGGAAACCATTCAAATACATGGAAAATTTATTATCAAAAGTATATGGAAGGCTAGGGAATCCATAAAGCCCTTATTTTAGTGGGCTATAAATTGTTTACAAAATGATATTTCTATTGATCAATAATCTTTCTATTGTTCTCTATTTATTTCACGTCAAGATGGATCTTGAGATAAATCCTCTTGGGTTTGAGATTCAAAATTTTATAACAATGATGTTAAAATACTGCTATTAAGTTTCAACTAAGAAATGAAAAAAACATCTTAGCTCAAGAGGCCAAGCTAAAATTATAGCTCTCTAAAGTTGGATTCATGAGATATACTAGATAATTGTTGGTGTTTTCACTCCCCACTGCATGGTTCAAAAACTAAGAACTCCATATAGATATACTAGATAATTGTTGGTGTTTTCACTCCCCACATGGTTCAAAAACTAAGAGTTCCATGTTCTAGAAGAAGGATTAAAAATGGTATCCTATAACTACATTTCTCAATTATAAACCTCACAAGGCATATTTATGACTTTCACTTCATCTTCATGAATGGTAGCTTAGGTAAATCTCTATTTGCACCTCAAGTATTATGTGGGCCCTTGGTACAATAAATTTAAGATATTATGGGTTGACAATCTTAAATCTAATATTTATCATTTGTATGGTGTATTATTTTTCATGGTCTCTCACTTAGATCTACATTATCTCGTTCAAGGATTTTACATTATCTCGTTCAAGGATTTTTCACTCTTTTATTGTTCATTTTGTGGATAACCTAAAAGTTCCAAGAACTATTTTTTTACTAAAGTCAAGAAAGCTTGAAATTGGGTCCATGAATTCTTTAAGTCATTTTATATTAATTCATTTTCGTTGAAGAATTTATTATTTTTGTATCACATTAGTCCTACTTGCCTTCTAAGGTTACATGTGGATTTAGCATGCTTTTAGAGTGGCTGTTGCTTTTATTATTTTGAAAGATATAAATTCTACTATTTTGACTAGTTGTGCAATAAATATTCATTTCTCATTTGCATTAATGCTATGATTTGCTCCAAATACATATTTAAGTGCAAGCAAGTAGTGTTATGGCTCTTAGATGGTTGTTAGAGTTTCATCTTAATTTGCCTCTCTCTAAAGTTGTTCCCTTCTATGTGTGTGTAGAGGTGGACATGAACAACTTACCATTTAGGTGATATACATGATGGCTCTTAGCCACCTTGCAAATGAATTTAGGTGATCATACAAGTGACATCATTTACTAATAAAATAACACTTTAGTAAAGCATTAAGTAAAAAAATCAAATTAATAATAAAATGAAATAACGACTTTATAAAAATAGAATTAAAAGTTAATGAACTATTTAGAATAAAATAATATAATTCTTGACTAGATAATGAAATTTAGACATCTATGTATTTATGCATAAATAAAATAATTGTAAAATATAATAAATTAACATCTCTTACCTCAATAAAACAATTAGTATACAACAATATTTTATATTTTAATTTTAACTATTATTTATTTTCTTTAAACATTTAACTTTTATAAAATAAATATTTCGAAATTAAAACATACTCATTTTTATATTATAAATATTCTTTAATAAAATTATATTATATTATTAATCAAAATATTTTTAATAATATACATATAAAATTATATCTACATTAAACTACATTTTAATTAAAATTATCTAATCAAATTTTTACCTTAAAGAAATATTTGTGAACCAAAAATAGAAAACTTTTACTTTGAATGTAAATACATAGCTACTCATAAATTTGAATATTACAATAATGAAACAATATTTTTACTCAACCATATATCCTACCCTACATCTAGCCGTAGAAGGCGATCTCGATGCGGGGATTCTTAGCTTTAATTTTTTTCCAATCCTCCCCGCCTTCTTTTAACCTCTCCTTTAACTCATCACTTGCCTTCTCCCCCACCACCTCTACCCTCTTCAGTCTCCTCAGCCGCTCCAATCCCTCCGGAACTCTCTCCACCTGCGGACAATTCTCTATATATAGTTGTTCCAGACTTTGCATCGCCCCTTCCTCCAACGCCGGCAACTCCTCCAAAAGAGGGAAGTCTTCAATCTGCAGATTAGCCAGCTTAGGAAATCCCCCTCTCTCTCCGAACTCTTGTGGCAATTCTCTGCATTTGGGATCATCACTCAAAAGCAAAAATTGTAAGTTGGGCATCTTTTGGAGTGATGGATAATCACTGCACTTGTCAAGGCAAAGGTCAGTCAGATTTTCCAATCCACATAACCAGCTTTGCACAGAGAAACGAACAATTTGAAGTTGTTGAAGATCTTTCATAACTTTCATCTTCCCTGGGAACGCTGGAAGACTGGATTCTTCTCTATCACCCTCTATTGCAGGAATAGCATTCTTTACTCCCAGATTTCTCATCTTGACTAGACCGTCAAGGATACCATCTTCTACACTTCTCAATGTCTGTACATGTCTTAACTGAAAATTTATTTCTCGGAGATTGATCAAATTGCCGACATCTTTAACATTTAAGAATCCATTGTCTTCGGTATCCAGTGGGATACAAATTGAACAGAATGTCCTCAGACTCGAGAGCTGTGATATTCCTTTCGGCATATGACTCCTCGTAAGTTCATCTGAGCACTATCTTACATCGAGATAGGAAAGAGATTTGAGCTCACCTATCCAGTCAGGTACACATTGCAGGCTTTTGCACTCAGAAACATCAAGGAACTGAAGACTCTTCAGTCTTCTTACACAATCTGGTACTTCCCTGATCTGTGTGTAAGACAAATTCAAAACCTTCAGAAGTTTCAAATTCCCAACACATTTTGGCAATGTGGTGATGGCAGTACGACTGAAGTCAATTATCCGAAGTGCTCTGATATGATCAAGCAACTGTTCTGAAATTCTTGTGATGCCAGGATTATGAGAGAATGACAGTGTCCGGAGAAATTGCTGACAAAGAAGAGGCCTTTGTGAAATTGCATTTGTATCTAAGCCCCTTTTAGCTAGTAGTAACCTGCGGCACCTTGTTTCTTTGAAAGGAAGAACAAATTCACTCTCATGTGTTTTACATATATTTACAGCCAAATCTAGCAACAAGTCATGTATAGTATAAGAACTTTTAACTCTGTCTACTTCTAACAAACATAAATTTTCAAGTTGATTTAAATAACTTAACCCAATATCCCATTGTTCTATGCCTTCTCCTTGGGGAATGCATCCTTCTGCTATCCACAAATATATTACGTAGTCATGGTGTATAGCTTTCGAAACTTTAAAGGTAGAAAAATAAAATAATGTGTCCTCCGGAAAGAAAGATAAATAAGAAAAACAAGACTTCAGATTGGGAGGAAGAGAGTCATAACTCAGCTTTAAAATATTCATGATGGAGTCCTCTGTTTTCCCTATCTTTATTAACTGGCTCACTTTTGACTCCCAATCTGATATGAGGGAAGACTTGGCCATGGATGCCGCAATTGTCTTTATGGCCAGCGGCAACCTCCCACATTCTTCTACAACTTCATGAGCCAACCTCTCCACCTGCTCAGGCAGCCTATTTCCTTCCCAACTCGGGAAGGCATACAGGCAAAACAGATCCCAACTTTCACCCTTTGAGAGGTGTTGCATTTCATAGATGTGGGCTCTCATATTTTCAATAGCATCTCTACTTCTGGTGGTAACTACTATTTTACACTGCCTATTGCTGACAGAGGGAAGCCCAAACCCTAATATCAAGTTATCATGTACACTAGTCCATACGTCATCTAAAACAATTAAACAGCTTTTGCCCTCTAATTTGTCATGTATCAACTGAGCTACTAGCTCATCAGTAATACCACCTTCTATTGGTAAACTGATTTGGAAGGCCAGATCCCTTTGCAAACTTCTAAGAGAATAAGTCTGTGAAACAGAAATCCAGGCAGAGCACTCATACCTATGTTTTGTTCTGTCATACACATGCCGTAGAAGGAATGTTTTACCAAGCCCCGCCATTCCCACAACAGCAACAACTCCAACAGCAGGGTTGTCCAACAATGCCAGAATTTCATCGACTTTATGATCAATGGCCACTGCTGGTGCACCTCTCTCGAAGATATCCCATCTTCTGAACTCTTCTCCTCCTCTTGTGGATGTACTGGTTGAGGGCTGACTTAGATGGGCCACATCATGGAAAAGCTTGAGCCGCTGTGCCTCTTCAATGGTAGATCTGATTCTATCTTTGAGCTCCTTAATCCTCTTCCCCATCTTACACTTAAAGACTAATTGATTCCAATTGCACACACATGATTGACTGGTATTTGTGTACAAATGCTCAACATCACACTCATCAATTATATCTTCTGCATCAAAAGCAATATTCCTCACCTCTGCCAGCCATTCTTTCACACCCTCAGTGTGCCCACTTAGCTCATCTGCAGCTTGTAGAGAAGCAAATATCTACCTCAGTTTCTTCCCCAGCCATTTGAAGTCACTTTTGAAGTTGAGTAGCAGAGATGCCTCATTCAATGCTTTCTCTGCCGCGATCTCGCCAAGCTTTCCTATCACACCATTCACAAATGCAAGAGCAAGTCCAGCTGCCATCTTTGATTTGTTGCACAGCCTGGATTTAGACTAGCAATTCAATTGAGTAGCAAAGCAATTCAAACTTTGGTTCAATGTGACTATAACATTAATCCTGCAACTCTCAGAATTTATAAGTAAAATGGTCTTGATCTGGAGCAATACAATGGTAAAGTTTATTCTGTGATACTTTACTTGAGAATCGAGTGTACACTGTACATCAATCTTTGCGTTGGAATACGAAAGAATATCAGCACTTTAATAATTGTAGAATTAATAAAAGCGAACTTGCTCTTGCTTTGATAAAAAAAAAAAAATTATTTTAAGGTAGACATGGTGGGTACCATATATTCCAAAACTATGATGAAGTAATAATTATTCGTAGCGTGCTATGCACTCTCATATTTATTAGTTCCTGCCGTAGGCAGGTAAACTTAAGGAATCGTTTAGATTCAAATTTTTTATTATTTTTTTTATTTTTCATTGGTCAGAGCAATGAGAAAAATCAAATTTTGTAAAGAAAAAAATAAAAATCCTAATGAAAGTTCTGGAAGGCAATGTTCTCGGAGTTCTTTCTGAAGGCAATGTTCTTCAGTGTTTCTTTCAGTTATGCCAGTGCTTGCGCCGCTATTATGCTTCGCGTTCCGCTGCCCTCTATGCTCTGGACGCACACTTTGCGCCGCCGTTGGATTTTCCACCACCAGCTCCTGCAGCAGCTGCGGAGTCCACAGCTTGTTCCCGAGCAGCCAGTCGCTTTCCAGCTTGGAAAAAATCTTGTAGCTCAGGTTAATCATGTCACCCCCTTCCATGTTCTATAAAGTCATTCAACTCTTAAAAAATTCAAATCTGAAAAAATCTCGCAGCTCTTCTTATTCTTGGCTTCTACAAAAATTGAAATCTTGAAAAATCTCACAGCAGGAAGCAAAATTTGAATCTTGCAAAACCTAGCAGCTGCTCTTAAGCTAATTATCTATTTAGCTATTGGCTACAGGGAAAAAAGGTAAGGAAATAAATCAAATTTATTAGCAAAAAATATTTAAAAAAACTATGAACAAATATCGCAAAGTTTCATGTCGTCGGCACCCGCCATCGCTGCAGGTGAACAAACAGATCCTCGCCCCCGCCATCAAGTGTTATAAATCCGTAACCCTTCTGCGTGTTGAATCGCTTCACCGCTCCAGATTGTTTCTCTGCCATTATTGCAAACCCTTTGCAAAGATAAATTTTTTGAAGAAAACCCTCAAATTAACAACAGATGAAACAAGTAAAACAGAGAGCCTCGACTTAAAGCTCCATTTTAGGCACAATTCTTTGTTTGGGTCCCCATGTCTATTTGCCCTAGTTTGCCAAACTTTCTCTTGCTTTCCATGCAGATTCTCTTTCTAGTTTCATTTTTTTTTATTACGAGGTTGGAAGCAATAACATGGGATATAAACCAAAATAAGCAAAGTGGGTATTCTTTATTTTGTTCCTATAAAAAAATTATTTTTGTTTGCTGGTAGTTTGGATTAGCAAGATGAGTGAACGGGAGGTTTCGCCATGGTTGAAGGCAATGGCAATGGAAGCTGACTCCATCGCAGCCTATTTGTTCAAGGAAAAAACAATGTCAGGTACACACGAGAATTTGGTTTTGGTTTCGTTATTTCTCGCTTAGATTTTGCGGGAACATCTCTGTTTTGAGGTTGCGGTGAAGAAGTCAGCTCCGTTTGTAGCAATTTCTTTCTTCAAAGTAATCAATTCATTTGAGGCAATTCTTTTTTGACAAAGAGAATCCCTAGGTACTAAGGATTTCTGTGCTTAAATTTTGTGGTAACGTCTCTGGTTTAGGCTTCTGATGAGGAATTTAGCTCCGTTTGAAGCAGTTTCTTCATTTTAAGAAATTTGAGGTGATTTTGTTTTCCAAAGAAAAGCCCTAATTAAGGAGGATTTTTATGCGTAAATTTTGCGGGGAGGTCTCTGTTTTAAGCTTTCGGTGAAGAATTCAGCTCCTTTTGAACTCGTTTCTTCCTTCGAAGGAATGTGAGGCAATTTTGTTTCATAAAGAAAATCCCTAGTTACGGAGGATTTCTACGATTAAATTTTGTGGAAATGTCTCTGTTTTGAGCTTGTGACGAGGAATTGAGCTCCGTTTGAAGCAGATTCTTTCTTCAAAGGAATTAATTCATTTGAGGCAATTTTGTTTTCCAAGGGAGAATCCTAGTTACAGAGGATTTCTATGCTTACATTTTGGGGAATGTCTCTGTTTTATGATTCCGATGAGGAATTTAGGCGTTTCTTTCTTCAGAGAATTTAATTCAGTTGAGGCAATTTTGTTTTCCTCAATAGAAAGCCCTAGTTAGAGAGGATTTCTATGCCATAAGTTTCGAAGCCCTAATTGTTGAAGAGTTTGACACTGCAATTGAGTAGTCTCGAGCAGAATTGGATTTCTTAAAGTTGACATTGTGTGCTATAATTGTGTCACACTTCTATGAATCATTACATGCAAGGAAACTCAAGAATGAGCCCTCACAAATCGATCCATAGCTCCCTAAGCATGGAGTGCAAGGGTTTTTAAGAATGCTCTCAGCTAGAGCTATTTAGCCTATAACCTTGCTAGTAAACCATACAATGGGAGATTCAATGAAGACAAGGGCAAAAATGCCAATATCCTCAAGATTCAAGAATGAATATGCAATGCAATGCTATGCTAGAAATGGAAATGCAAGCTAAGCTATGAAAGGAAATATGCAAGTGTTACAACCCAAGCTAATTAATCTATGTGAGCTAATCTAGAGCATAGAAATGAAGCTAATCTAAGAAAGCATAAATATGAAGCTAAGCTAAGAATGCAAGAATGAGATGTAGATGCTAAGAATGCTCCAAATCTTCAAAAGCTTCAAATGTACCTAGAAAACCTGCAGCATAAAGTTAGCATAAAAAGTTGGGGATCTAGAATGAAGAAGAGACCTCTCCTTTTAAAGGAAATGAGGAGGAATGGACCATGGAGATTAAGAGGCAAAAGATTTAATCAATGGTGGAGCTTAAAAAAAGAGCAATCCATGTGCACAAGTATCCTCCAATAGGAAAATAAGAGTTGACTTTTGTGTCCATATGAGACAAAAAGTGCTTTTTCCCTTTTTATAAAATAAGAATAATGCTTTATTTGTGCAACTTAGGATAAGAGGAAAAGTGGGGGCTTTTTATTTAATAAAAGGGGAGGAAATATTCCTTTTAATTAAATAAAGACTTAGGATAAGATGGTTAGCCCATAGAAAATAATCGAATAAATGATAGAGCTAGGATTTGATCAAGAATAAGCAATTGATAATTTAGCAAAAGGGGCTAATAGTCTAGATGACCATTTTTAGGTGTATACATTTGCCCCTCTTTGACTAATGTGTGATTGATTTGGGAACACATGCAGTCAAAGAATGAAGTTGAAATGTGAGATCGATTTGGGATCACAAAGCAACTCAGATCAGCCAAGAAAGCAAGAGATAGCCAAGAAGGCAAGCAGACAGCCAAGAAAGAAAGCAATAGCAATTTTGACAGATGTGAGATCGATTTGGGATCACATGCAATCAAAGAATAAAATAGCCAAGAAGGCAAGCAAAAGCGTTCTAACTCCAAAGTCATGAAGTGCAGAGAGATAGCAAATCCTGCATGGTCAGCCTGGTAGCGACAGTACTGAACACTTAGGAAAGAGATAACCAATAATATATGATGTGTTTGCCCCCTCGGGATCGAAAGTGAAATCAAGGTGGAGGGAATGCAGAAGCAAGAGCAACATGATCAAATCACTAGAAATCATAATCGAAGGAAGAGAATAGAATAACCATCAAGCAGTGAGGGTATGCCCCACACATGAGACATGGGGCACAAACCTATCGGTCCCTCAACTCGTAAACACCACGGAGGGGGATTTGAACTTGGGATTTGAAAGTGAATGAAAGATTGGAAGTTGAGAGAGATGGGGATGAAGAGGTGAAGAATGCCCCTGCGAAGATCGAAGGATCAGGCCTCAAAAGGTTAACCAACTGCATGGAAGAAGGAAAAAGATGAGTTGGGTGATCAAGGTGAACTCGGATTTCGGTTTGGATCCCGAAATGAAAGGAAAATGATGTGATATGAAAGACAAGAAGTGAAAGACATGATCGGGAAGAAGCAAAAGGTGAGCGCAATTGATTAACAAGTCCACGAAAGATAAAGGAGAGCTCTCTCCATATGCAAGATGCAAAACTAACTAACATGAACTTAAGAATGCAAGCTACATGAAAAGTGGTTTACTTGCAAGGTCACAAAGCCAATAGACATCTAATATTCATCATCGAGCGTTATTGGTAGCATCGCAAGATCATACAATACACACTAGCATAACTATGTGGATCTGAATATGATCTATATCAGATAGAAATGTGGAAATCCCACCTAGGCATCAAAGACATGCAGGTCAAGATGACTAGTGCAGTGAGATTACATAAGTTTGATATAGCAAGATTATGCTCGCATCGAGACACAAGAAAGTCAGGATGGCTATAAGCATGCACTTGCGAAACAGTCAAGGATAATACCTTGTAGATCCCAATGTCAAGTGGAACAAGCATAAATGCTAATGACAAGTAGGACCAACAAAATATATCCACAAGCAGAAAAAGCAATAAAACATGTTCTCATTCCCTCAATCTTCTAGCTATGCATCATCGAAAATGATCATAGTTGGAGAACACTCAGCAAAGAAATCATCATAGATAGCACACAAAGAAATGAAGTCAAACAAATCTCAGTGAGTCAAGTGCGTGTGTGTAGGTCATAGAGTCAAACTTTGAGTATCGCATCTGCTAGTGAGAAATATTGCATCATCTAGACTGCGGGTAGGACATCTGATAAGTGTTAAGAAACACTCGACGCGAGGGTAGTGTTGAAAAACACAGTTGGGGTGGTGTTAAGAAAACACCGTTAGAACCAAGTTGCCCCAGAAACCCAGATGCACAAAGAGACCCAAGATAAGCTTAAAACAACGTATGCCCCCTAGACTAAGACAAGAGTCAATTCCAGGCTAGGAGAGGCAAAGCGAGAAGTGGAGCGAATGAGCGCCATGCAAGATTGATAGACATAGGTGCAAGGGTCGCAAGCAGTGCCTGCTTCTAGGTTTTCACCACTTGATAGATTTATTGCAATTTTTTTAGGACTTTTTATATTTTTTTTTGAATTTTTGCTACCAAGGCACCTGTTTCCAAGTTTTCACCAAGGCACTTTTTCAATTTTTTTTATTTTTTTAATTTTTTTTATTTTTTTATTTTTTTATTTTTTTATATTTTTTCAGGACATTTTATGCTTTTTAGGATTTTTTCAGCATCATATATCAATTTTTTTTTTGGAATTTTTTCAGGATCATAAAATATGTACAAAGGATGCCCCAGACAAAAACGGGCATCAAGAATCTGCTTCCTCTGATGTAGAGAACTGATAGGCCCCAAGCCCAAATGCTGCAATTGTGACAATAGGAGCTCTCAACCAGTTTGACCAATAATAACCAGCCCTAAGCAATGTCTGAGCTAGCGAAGGATCATTAGAATGTGATCCACATATGCCATCATGGATTTCAGCTAGCACATTTTCTGACTCTATTTCTAGACACTTAAGGAGAGTTCTGTCTAGACCCTTCCTATAAAAGTCACCAGAGACAAAGGCAAAGTGTAAGGGATGGCAGAAGGAATGGCGTGGTGGATTTGCAAGAGGAATATGAGGTGGAAGATATGAAAAGATGGTAGGATTGTAAGATTTGTGAGCAGGATAGCGTAATTCGTCCACTAGGAACTTGAAGCGAAATTTATGCTTTTTCATTTGTAAAATGGATGCCGAAGTAACCAAGGCATTAGAAAATTTATTCTCAGCTCTAGGAATGGGCTGAAGTATAATAGATATGAGAGCATGCTTGAGGTAGTGCATCATTTTTTTGTAGAGAATCAGCTTGTCATCTTTTATTTGAGAATCATTATTTTTTAGCAAATTTTTATTTTTACTTTTCTTAGGTGTGGATACCGCCACAATGTGGTTTTTGCCATCCGACCATTGCTCTTTTCTTTTGACGTGATGACTGTGATATTTGATTGTTGATTCAATCTTTTTTGATGCTAGTTCGCTGGTGGAAGAAGTAACAGGTGTTGATGCGAGATGAAATGAAGTGACTGGTTCAATAGTATTTATGTAAGGATATCATCTCTAGTGACAAGAGAGGTCAAGCCTATAGGGTAAACTCCAAAAGCATTAAGATCTAGACTTGTCATAGAAGGACCAGCGTGATCCACTAAAGCAATACGTGGAACAAACTCATCAGACCCGACATGAGACTCATCAACTACGTTAGGTGGGTTACGAGAGGTATGAACTACATCAACATCCATATCTGTCATGGAAGAACCTTCTGGAAGAGGCTTAAGATGCCGAGAAGTAGAGATACTCATGTCGTTATGTGATAGATCACCTCTTTGTAGTAACCGTGCAATGTTGCAATGTTGTCTATCATAGTGCAATGATTCTTTAGGCACATAGGTTCTAGACATAGAGGCCTCAGCCATAGCATCAGTAGATATACACTCTTCTCCCCAAAGAAGTGAGGTAGAAGGAAGATCATCTCCCATTTGAACCATAGTGTGTAGTGGTGACTCATCTGTATCTATGTCTGAATTACTGAGTATGGGAGTATTTCTAGAATCCTCTTTATAGATCCACTCTTGAATAGCTTGTTCTTCTCTGTTTGCTTCTAAAGGAACAGTTGAAGGAACAAAAGTATCAAAGATCACCATAGTAAAAGTGGAAGGCTTCATGTTATTAGTGTATGCACCCAAAAATGGTCGCCTAGACTTTGGGCCCCATTTATTCAATTTATCAATCTTGAATCAATTTTATCAATAATCAATATTTTCAACATTATCAATTCTTTGATCAAGTCTTAATTTTGATCATATATTGGATTTTTATCCTTGGGCTAACCATTTTATCCTAAGCTTTTATTTACGTAAAAAGAATATTTCCTCCCCTTTTAATAAATAAAAAGCCCCACCTTTTCATCTTATTCTAAGTTGCACAAATAAAGCATTATTCTTATTTTATAAAAAGGGAAAAAACACTTTTTGTCTCATATGGACATAAAGTCAACTCCTATTTTCCTATTGGAGGATACTTGTGCACATGGATTGCTCCTCTTTCAACCTCCACCGCCGATTAAGACTTTTGCCTCTTAATCTCAATGGTCCATTCCTTTGCATTTCTTATAAAAGGAGAGCTCTCTCCTTCATTTGCATACCATGTTTTTATGCTAATGTTATGCTGCAGGTTTTAGGTGCATTTGGAGCTTTTGAAGATATTGAAGACTTGCTTCATTTCATTACATCATTTGTTTGCATATGTCCTTTGCTTAGTTTGCATGATAATGGCATTTTTAGTGTAGATTTCCTTTTATGCAATAGATTAATCTCACATAGTTTAAATAGGAAGGATTTGTAACACTTGTTCTTTCCATTTCCTAGCTTAGTTGCATTGCATTTTCATTTCTATAGACTAGTTTGCATTGCATTGCATTTTCATTTCTATAGACTAGTTTGCATTGCATTGTATTTTCATAGTGATTCTTGAGGATATTGACACTCTTGCCCTTGTCCTCATTTGAATCTCTCGCTGTGTGGTTGACTAGCAAGGTCACAAGCTTGTAGCTCTGGCGGAGAGCAAATACATCATAGTCCCTTGCAACTCCATGCATAGAGAGCTATGAGCCACTTTGTGAGGCCTCATTCTTGAGCAACCTTGCATGTAATAGTTCATAGAAGTGCACCATTTTAGTGTGTACATTTTTGGCGCCCACCGTGGGGCAGAGTAGACTAGCTTTGTCCCTTCTTTTTCTGCATTTTCGTCAATTTTTGTCAATTTTTTGGAAAGTTTTTAGCGTAATTTTCATTCTCTGGTTTTCTGTCTCAGAATATCACGCGATA
Organism: Chamaecyparis obtusa; assembly: GCA_027943335.1. Classification (NCBI taxonomy): domain Eukaryota; kingdom Viridiplantae; phylum Streptophyta; class Pinopsida; order Cupressales; family Cupressaceae; genus Chamaecyparis; species Chamaecyparis obtusa. The sequence continues at coordinate 65,498 of BSBK01003297.1, forward strand.
CTTCTTAGTATATCGCATGATACTTCTCAGGAATATCACGCGATATACCTTTATATAGCGGTGCGACACTTCGCGTAAGAGAAGAATCGCCCGCCAGTACTGAGATATATCGCCTGGTGTCGTGCGAAGTATCGCCCACCCATAGTGTAGAGTATCACCCAGACTGAGGTATATCACGCGGCTATAGGGAACTATGTCACGCGATACTGGTGAAGTCTGAAGTATATCACCTGATCTGACAGAGACCTGCATTTCCAATTTTATCATCCGAATTTGATCATTTTAGTTTGCTGGTTTATTTTATTGTATTTAGATAAGTCTAACCTGCATCTTTTAGCTTGGATCTATCAGTTTATTGCATATTTACATTTGGATTTTGATTTTGCTAACCTTGTTGGTCTAACAAGTTGTGCTTGTAGGTGCTCTCATTGCTTGAAATTTGCTAAAAACGCATGTCAAAGAGGGTTACTAACAGTTTTTGCAGGGCTGCCCAAGCATAAAAACAAAATAAAAAATCTTGCTTGTTTATTTGCTTTCCTTTCAAGTGTGGCATTCACTAATTGTATTAGGAACGTTAAAACCTTGTGAAAGAGATTTTGAGGTGGTAGGAGAAGTATGCTCTTCACCTTTAGGTGAATCAAAAATTTTTGACCCATCTTAAGGTTTTGAAAGCAAGGGAGTAATTGAATCTCTTTGCTTGGTGTGTTTGGAAAAAGTTTTTGAGATAGGGGAGTATGCTCTTCACCCTTGAGGTGAACCAAAAACCTTGAACCTCATAAATTATCTATTTTTGTTTAGTTTAGGAATCTTTTAGCCGGCTTGCTCTTGAGCAATCGAGAGGAACGACTCAAGTGGGGACAACCTTGTCATCATTTTCCTTGGTGGCAAGTGATTCCAACTCACTATAATCTCAAGGCTATCAAGGACACAAAAAACCTTGGTAGACATAACACTTGTCTTTATTTGATGTGAGTAGCTCATAGAATTGCGACGATGGGGAAAATATTGAACAAGAATGCTTAAGGTACTCTTGAGGCTGTGAGGTCCTAGTCCTTTATGAGGAGCAAGAGGGGTGTTGTGAATGGAAATCCTTATTAAGAACCATTAGATAGAAGCCACCTTGTTTAAGCCGCTTATCTTCTTAGTGCAAGGATTGATCCAAGTGGTTTACCCAAATCACCTTAAGATACTCACCATATGTGTCTCTTTGGTTGTGTCATTTGACACTTCCACGACAAAGCCAACATCTCTTGTGGGTAACCACTTGGTGTGAGGCGAGGGGACATCAAGTTGTGGGCTAAGTTGGTAAGTATTGAGCCTTGACTTTTTAGGATAGATTTGCTTGAATTATCTTCGGTTGTGTGATACCAGTATAAATGTTCTCACATACAAACGATCGGTAGCGTTCATAAGATGCTTTTTCAATTTTGATATCACAAGTGTTTGCCTTGGCAAGGTTGCTTTTGCCCTTGTTTCAAGTGTTTTGAGACATGTTTGATCCCTCATTGTTTGCAAACCTGTCAAAATTCTGCTGATATTGTGATTGAAATCGAAAACATCAACTCTCAGACTGAAAATTTTGACCAAGCAGACCCAAAAATGTAAATTTTACACAATTCTGGTCAAGAGTTGAACAATTCTGCAACAGTATCGCACTCTGTAAAGCGAAATATCACACGATACTTCGCGCTTGCTAAAAATATTGCCTGCTTTGAGAAGAAATATCGTGCGATAGTTCACCCTTGCCAGACTATCGCCCGACCTGCCTGGAGTATATCACCTGCCTATTATAAGGTATATCGCCTGGCATAAGGTGAAGTATTGCGCGGTTATAGGTATATCGCCCCAGTAGCCTGGAGTATATCGCCTGGGTAATTTCTACCGTGCTTGCAATTTGGTCAGTTTCAGTTGCTGTTAATCAGGATTAGGTCTTAGAGTAGACTTCTTGCTCTGACGTTTGCGACCTGTCTTGACTCTAAATTTTTGGTTTTAGTCCTCCGGGATAGCATCATTTGATTTACGAAATCACTTTGGAATAATTGTCAAATTAGAAGGTTATTCTCGGTGCCAAAGTTCATCTCTAAGATTGTTAGCTACATTCTTGGAAAATTTTAGTGCTCTTATTGTCCAAATCATTTTCATTTAATCTCAATTTCAATCATATTTTGGCCTAGTCCAACCTCCTGGTTCAAAAGTACAAGGGTAGTCACCCTTTGATTTGAAGCACCTCTTTGACAGTGTTGGTAAAGCCCTTTTTTTTATCTTCTCATTTCTCTTTGGACAATAGAGGACTTTGATTATCCTAGTTTGGCACTGACACTTTGAGAGGTCACCTTATCATTGAGAGTATCTTTCTTTCATGTCAGTTACGACAAGGTACCAAGTCAATCAAGGGAAGCGACCCCCTGTTGCCTTTAACCAGTTACCACCCATCAAGACTCGTCGACAGCATAAGGGAAAATGACCCTTTTTTGATCAATCACCTAAGAGTGAATCTAAGGTTTGTTTTAATCTGAGAGCTAATCCTAGTGAAGTGAGTACCTCTTTTGTACCACTTTCATCAAGTATGGACATGAGTTACACTTTCACCCAACAACAAAGAGAAGCCATGAATCAAACTTTTGAGGATATCTTCCAACGACATAGAAGAGAGTACGGTGGTTCTTCACATGCTAGTCCAGCCGGGTCACCTCCCAACAACGCGAGGTATTTTGATGCTCACCAATGAGCTGAGAGACATCATAAGCAAGCTCACTCAGATTCAGGGTCACAACATGAGGACCAGAACAACGAATCTAGGGATCACCACATAAATGCAGCCAATGCAATAAGGCATTCGAGACCATCCTCCCCACTTAAAGACACCTCTCGATATGCAAATACAAGATTGAGAAGCATTGAGAGGGAGAAGAAAGCCTATTTGGATGAACAAGTTGCTAAAAAGGAAAAATTCAGACAACTAGAAGAAGAGGAACGTGCGTTGTTGGATATAAAGAAAAGAGTCACCCAAGAAGAAGAAGATAGACTCTACGCACAACAACTCCAAAGCCGATTCAACGGGAGGGGAACCAATAGTGGGACCAACTCACCCCCATCTACCCCTTCACCAAGTCTTAGAAGAAGATCAAGGACACCCTCATGATCCCCAAGTCCTAGAGGAAGAAGGGTTTCAAGATATGACCATCATAGGAGACAGTCATCTCATAGACATTAAAAGAAACCCTCCCAACAAGCATATCATGGCTCACAACATGGAGGAAGTTATGCTAAATTTGATCATATGGATTTCATGACTATGCAACAAGAACCATCCTTTCAAGCATATGTGGAGCAATATGTGGAACAAAACAAAGATCAATTCTTGAAAAGTTTTATTAACAAAGGCGCTAAAGTTCCATATAATTTTGATGTTCACCAAAAGATCAAGAAACAGAGCCCTTCAATTGATGAGGTGATCTTACAAATGCAAAAGGATATAGACAGGATGAAGGCTCCCAAGAGCACGTTTCATTTGGACTCCATATGTCCTAACCCCATTGACAAAAGTGTGGTGATGGTAGAATTCTCTAAGAAAGTTGAGTTCCCAACATATGACAAATATGATGGCACTGGTGACCCTCACGACCATGTTTGACAGTTCTACATAATGAGCTTTTCCTTTCACCATGAAGACTCCTACTTGATGAGATTATTCCCAAGGAGTTTAAAAGGTCAAGCCATAGAGTGGTTCACCAACCTTTCCCCTCCAGTAAAGACATTTAAAGAACTTGTCCAAAGGTTTGTTCATCATTTTGCTTACAACTTATCGAGGTCGGTCACAATGCTTGATTTGTGCAAACTCAAGTAAAATCAAGGGGAATCTTTTGTCACATTTTTACAACGATGGAAGCGATTGTGTTCAAAATACCCAAGGACAATTCCTGAGGAGGAGAGAATTGATATCATTGTGAGCAATCTAATACCAGAACTAAGATATGAAGTCAAGAAAATCCTATTTAATTCCTTTGATACTATGGTAGAGGTGGCATGTCGCATTGAGGATGTCCTAAAAGAATAAGAAATTTTGGCTAAACCAACAAATAACAACAATAGCCAAAATAACAATACTAATGGTAACAAGGACAAAAAGAACTCCTATTGGAAAAAAAACAAGCAAGTGGTCAACGATGGAGTTGTTGACTCATCTCAACCCAAAAATGAAGGAGTTCTTAACCTCTCTCATGCAGTTCAAGCTATGAAGCTGCAAACGTCTTCAACACAACAGGACAAACCTAAGTATCAAAGGAGATCTAAAATAGAGAAGAGATAATTTACCAAATTGGGAGAATCTTATGCAGATGTTTTTAAGACATTAGTTGCTCATAATTTGGCACACCCACAGGATCCTACAAAACATCGTATACCGGATCCTTTACCTCATTGGTGGGATGCAAAGGCTTTTTGCGTTTTCCATAATGGGATTGGACATGACATAGAAAATTGTTTTAAACTCAAGCATCTTGTCCAAGACCTTATTGAAAAAGGACAATTACAAGTTGATGGTTTAACCACTAATGCAGATCATAAAGCCTTTAAAGAGCCCTTGCCTAAATATGAAAAAGGGGAAAATTCTAACAACAAGCATGGTAAGGCTGCTATTAACTATACATACACAAATGCTGAAAATGTGATTAACATGCTTGAAGTGGCTGACGATAACATCAACATGATGAGAGGGAAAGATCTTTATGTATATGATGTGGACTCAACTCCTATGACTGATGAAAGACCCGCTGTGGTGATAAGAGGTCCTCACTCACGAAGAATGCCCCAGTCCCTCAATGCTGTCACTAGAGGTTAGGCCCAAGCGCCCATTATTATCAGAGGTCCTAGCACTAGCAAGTCTAAGCAACCCATGTCCAAAGGCGTTCCTCCTAAATTTGCCATTGGTCCTGATTCCAATTATAATCTTATTGACCAATTACAACGAACACCCGCGTAGATATCTATTTTTGAACTTTTAGAATTGTCCCCTAAGCATAAGCGTGTCCTTGAAGACACTTTACGAGCAGCCAGTGTCCCTAACAACTTAGATATTGATCAATTCTAGAATATGGTCAACCATTTGGATAGCCCTCATTACCTCACCTTCTCAGAAGAAGATGACAAATCCATCAATCACCCACATAACTTGGCCTTACACATCGAAGTCATGATTCATAAAACCCGTGTTAGGTGTGTACTAATAGATGGGGGTGCGGGGCTCAATATTTGTACTATGAGTTTGTTGATGGCTCTAAGATTTTTTGAGAATGTCATTGACACAAGGAAAAAGATCACAATCAAGGCATATGATGAAGCAGAAAGAAGTTCTAAGGGATTGGCCATTTTGCCTATTCGCATTGGTCCAGTAGAAAAGGATATCTTATTTCAAATTGTTGATGTTAGACCTTTAGCCTACAACATTTTTCTAGGTAGGCCATGGATTCACGAAATGCAAGCAGTCCCATCAACGTATCACCAGTGTGTTAAGTTTCCCCATAATGGTGTAGAAATTTGCATACTTGGAGATAGTGCTTTGTCAGTTAATAACATTTCTGCTGGATCACATGTACCTTTGAATAGGGAAGCTGACAGTCCTAGTAGTTCACTTGAACAATGCAAGTAGAAGTTTAAGACCATAGATCTTGGGATGGGAGATTATAAAATTGACTCTTTTACAAACATGCCAATCTCTCCTAGGTCTTATGGGAGACCATCACCAAATATGAAACCTTTGTCATCAGCAATGACATTATTTGGAAAATTTATTGAGTCTTCGATTTCTATTCAGGAAGAGAAAGAGGAAGTTTCCGTAAGGGACTGGATCTATCACGAGGAAAAATACAAACACAATGAGAGCTTTGCTCCTTCACCTAAAGCTTATGGGAGAGGGTATACACTGGTTAAGAATATGGGTTATCCAGGATATGGTCCCCTTAGCCATAGGCTGGATGCTAAAGCTGAGCCTCTTGACCATGCTCTTTTTGGACGAAAGAATAAGTCAACAGTTGGCTTAGGTTTTGAAAATAAGAAGAAGAAAGGTGTTCCTGTCCCAGCTGCGACGGACAGTAATAGTGACTCAGACTATACACTTGATCTTTCTAACCAACAAGATGTGTCCGATGATTGGGTGACCTCAACAAATCTCCTTTGGGGAGATTCCACAGATTTGATAATTGACGGTCCTACTATCCCAGTTGTGACAAATAGTGACTATATGACTGCTAGATCGGTAAAGGACAGTGTTGCTATCCTAGCTGCGACGGATAGTACCAATGCTTGCACTAGAGAAGGGGAAACCCTTCCTAACCTTGAGGCTTCTACATCATGAGGCCCAAATGATGATTTAGACATAGACTCCCATGAGTATGAATGGGACTCACTTTCAGATGCAACAGTTGATTTGGACATGGATGTTGTCCATACTTATAGTACCCAACCCGATGTGGCTAACGAGCTTAGTGTAAGACTAGAGGATTGTACTCCTCAAATTGCCTTAGTGGACGATACTTTGTTTGGTAGGATGAGTCCTAATTCATGTATCTTAGGAGAGGACTTGATGAATCCCGATTGTATGGTCACCAGAGATAACACCTTTCACATAAATAACATTGAACCAGTCATCGACCTACCCCTTGTTCACTATGACCTAATTGATTGGTCTCAGCGCCATCAAGAGCCTATATTCCTCACTTTTCAGAATGATTACGAAATTGCCTGCTATCTGAATGCTCTTGAACCCGTGGCTTCTTCCACCAGTGAACCAACAACAAGTATGACAGAGCCTGATATTAAGTACCTCAGTCTAAAAATAAAAGAAAGAAAGAAAAATAGGTCTGATGGTGAAAACCACTTTGTGGCGGTATCAGAACCAAAAATAGTAAAAAGAAATGACATATTCGAGGGTGAAAACCTCTTTGAGGCACCTAAGGATGGGGTACTTAATAACTTGCCGAGTTATTTCCAGGATAGATCCTCAGTATTGATTGAGCCAACAAAACCAGTCAATTTGAACACAGAAGAAGCTCCTCAAATAGTTCATCTTGCTCAGTCTTTATTAGAAGAAGAGACCAAGGCATATATACAATTCTTACAAAAGAAGAAAATTAATTTTGCATGGACCTATTCAGACATGCCAAGGCTTGACAAAAATCTTATAATGCATCACTTATCCATAGCTCCAGGAGTCAAACCAGTGAAACAGAGACTCAGAAAAATGCATCCACATGTAGCTCTCCTTGTCAAAGTGGAATTAGAAAAACTTTTGAGAGCTGGATTCATCAGAGCCATTGATTATGTAGACTGGATCTCAAACATAGTACCAATTTCCAAACATGATGGGTCCATTCGTGTGTGCATAGATTTTAGAGATTTGAACAAAGCATGCCCAAAGGATGATTTTCCACTTCCAAACATTGACATGATAGTGGACATGACAGCGGGCTATGAAATATACTCTCTAATGGATGGTTTCTTAGGATATAATCAAATTAAAATAGCTCCCGAAGACCAAGAGAAAATAGCATTCACATGTGCATGGGGAACCTATTGCTGGAACGTCATGCCATTTGGATTAAAGAATGTAGGAGAAACCTACCAAAGAGCTATGACCACTATCTTTCATGATATGAGGCACAAAAACATGGAAGATTATGTGGATGATACCTTGGCAAAATCAAGAAAATGGGACACACACCTCGATGATCTGGAAGTAATTCTAGATCGCATGGAACAGTTTCAACTCAGATTGAATCCAAAGAAGTGCACATTTGGTGTCACCTCAGGCAAACTTTTAGGATTTATAATATCAGCAAAAGGTATCGAGGTTGATCCCGAAAAGGTCCAAGCAATCCTAGACATGCCACCTCCTCAAAATATCAACCAAATGAGAAGTCTTCAGGGATGTCTTCAATCGATTAGGAGGTTTATTTCTCAGCTTGCAGATAAAGCGCAACCCTTTAATAAGACATTGCATAAGGGTGCTTCTTGTGTTTGGAATGAGGATTGTTAAAAGAGCCTAGATCAGATCAAACAATACTTGGCTAATCCTCCGATCCTAATGCCTCCTATTCCAGGGAAACCATTGATCCTATATATTTCAGCTACAAACACTTCCTTGGGGGCGTTGTTGGCTCAATTAGATGATACTGGGAAAGAACGGGCCATATACTATATCAATCGTACTCTAGTCTCCTATGAGATCAATTACAATAACATTGAGAAGTCTTGTCTTGCAGTGGTGTTTACTTCTCAAAAGTTGCGACACTATATGCTTGCTCATACCATACATTTGGTTGCAAAAATTGATCCCCTTAAGTACTTGCTTAGTAAGGCTGCCCTCACGGGTAGACTTGCTAAATGGATGATGGTCCTAACTGAATTTGACATAGAGTACGTTGAAAGGAAGGCCATAAAAGGGCAAGCTATTGCTGACCAATTAGCTGATTTCCCAATTCAGGATAGTATGCCAGTTCAAGTGGAATTCCCAGATGAACACATCTTGTATACGACTACTCGCACTTGGACAATGTTCTTTGATGGTTTCTGCATGCAAAATGGATCAGGTGCTGGAGTATTATTTGTTTCTCCACATGGGTACAATATTCCAAAGTCTTACAAACTTTTATTCCCATGTACGAATAATATTACAGAATATGGAGCTTTAACCAATGGCTTGAGAATGGCTATAAAATGGAACATCACAGAGTTACATGTCTTTGGGGATTCCCAGTTAATCATCAACCAAGTTAATGAGGAGTATCAAACCAAGGATGATAAATTGATACCCTACAAAAAGATGGTTGACTCATTGAAGCATTACTTTACCTTTGTGATGTTTCAACAGATCCCTAGGACAGAGAACAAAGCTGCAGATGCCATGGCCACATTAGCTTCCCTTCTTCAGTTGGAGACACATGAATCAAGATTTGAATTCTTGGTGGAAGAGCTACACCATCCCATCTTTGACTCATCTGAAAGCCATGTCATTTGTGCCATTGTCACATAGGAATCTTCTTGATATGGTGCTATCTATTCATACCTTCGTGACGGCATCATCCCCGACACATTCAACCATTCTAAACGCCGAAACCTCATCTGTAATGCCTCTTGCCACACCCTTATCTCTGGTGATTTATATAGGAGGGGTTTAGATGGGACGCTCCTTAGGTGCTTGGAAAAGGAGGAATCCAACCAAGCGTTAGTTGACATCCATGAGGGCATTTGTGGTGGACATTCTAATGGTCTTGCCATGGCCCGAAGGTTGCTTAGGTTGGGATATTATTGGCCCACAATGCAGATAGATGTAGTCGCCTTTGCTAAGTCATGTGAAAAATGTCAGAAACATGGAAACCTAATTCATGCTCTAGGTAGGGAGCTGATCCCTTCTATTTCTCATTGGCCATTTCAGCACTGGGCCTTTGATCTGGTTGGGCAGATTCATCCCAACTCATCAGGTGGACATAAGTTCATTATTACTACCACTGACTACTTCACAAAATGGGTGGAAGCTGTGCCACTTTCTGTTGCTTCAGGGAAGACTATCTCTTTGTTCATCTTGAATCATATTATTTGCCGATTTGGAGTGCCTTCTGAGATTATCACTGATAACGGAGGTCAATTCAAGAATAAGGACCTAAAGCATTTATGAAAAAAGTTTAAAATCAAGCAACATTGGTCCTCCATCTATTTTCCATAGGGAAATGGACAGGCAGAAGCCTCTAATAAAACCATTCTTAAAATTCTTCATAGGACAGTGCACAAGAATGGTACGGATTGGCACTTGCAAATCAATCCAGCACTATGGGCTTACAGAACAAGCATTCACACACCTACAGGAGCCACTCCTTTTTCTCTTACCTATGGCGCTGAAGCGGTGTTGCCTTTAGAAGTTGAGATACCATCACTTAGAGTCTCACTCAAAGGTTTGATTACAGACGAGGATTACCGTGCCATGAGGTTACAGGAACTAGAACTCCTAGATGAGAAGCGTAAGGCTTTCTTTGATCATATGAGAGTGTATCAGAAGCATATGTCCAAGGCATTCAACAAGAAGGTTCGCCCTAGAGAATTTGAAATAGGTGATCTTGTTTTGCGAGAGAACCCTAAGAACCAACAGAACAGAGAACAAAAGGGCAAGTTTGAACCTAACTGGCTTGGACCATATGTCATCACAGCTGCTTTTGGTACAGGTGCACATTTACTGTCAGATCCAGATGGAGAACAGCTCCCTGATCCCATCAACATTGTGCACCTCAAGAAGTTCTATCCTTGATGCCCGTTTCTGTCTAGGGGCATCCTTTGTACATATTTTATGATCCTGAAAAAATATCAAAAAAATTGATATATGATGCTGAAAAAATCCTAAAAAGCATAAAAAATCTTGAAAAAATACAAAAAAAAAATAAAAATGCAAAAATTTCAAAAAAAAATAGAAAAAGTGCCTTGGTGAAAACTTGGAAACAGGCGCTACTTGAGGCCTTTGCACCCTTGTCTTTTAGCATGCGTCCTCGACACCTAACCACTTTCCATAATGCCTTGACCTTATTTGGCTTAGTCTGGAATTGGTCTTTATCTTTGTCTAGGGGGCATAACTGTTCGCATTGGTCCTTTAGATGCGTTTGTCTCTTGGGGCATTTCACAACAGGTGTTTTTCAACACCACCCCAAATAGTGTTTTTCAACACTACCCTTGCGTCGAGTGTTTCTTAACACTTATCAGATGTCTTACCCAATAGTCTAAGTATGATGCGATATTTCTCATTTGTAGATGTGATAATCAGAGTCTGACTCTATGACCAACACACATGCACTTAAACAATTAACTCATTGAGATATGTTGCCTTTATTTTTTTTGTGTGCTGTCTATGAGGATTTCTTTGATGAGTGCTCTCTCCCTAAGAAGTTTTTGATGATGCATAGCTAGAAGACTGAGGATATGAGAACATGTTTTATTTCTTTATCTACTTGTGGGTATAGTTTGTTGATCCTAACTATCATGAGCATTTATGCTGGTCTTACTTGACACTATGGATTGACAAGGTATTATCCTTGACTATTTTATGCGAGTGCATGCTTCTAGTTATCATGACTTTCATGTGTCTTGATACAAGCATAATCTTTCCATAACAAACTTAGGTGATCTCACTGCATTAGTCATCTTGACCTTCATGTCTTTGATCCCTAGGTGAGATTCCCACATTTCTATCTGATACAGATCATATTCATCTCCACATAGTTATGCTAGTGTGCATTGTATGATCTTACGATGCTACCAATAACGCTCGATGATGATAATTAGATGTCTATAAGCGTTGTGACCTTGCAAGTCAACCACTTTCATAGTAGCTTGCATTTTTAGGGTCATGATAGTCTAGTTTTGCATTTCTTGCATATGGAGAGAGCTCTCCTTTTCATCTTACATGGACCTATCAGTCGACTGCGCTCACCTTTCCTTCGCATCGATCATGTCTTTCACTCCTTATCTTTTTCATCTTGAACCTGTTCCTATTCATCACAAGGGGTTAATCATATCATCATATCTATATCACAACTGTCATTTTCACAAACATGAGTCTATATCATACACATGAGGATTAAACATACATCTATGAGAGAGAACATACATAAGCATGTACATAAGCATTTTTGAGCAAACTGACAAGACAATATATATAAACTGATACATCCATCACAAGAGAGACATAAACACATGATATAATCAAACATCCAGTAATCTCATATATACATCAATGTCATGATACAATATACAATATGGGATCCCATAATCTGGATCAATGTCTCAAGATATGTCTAAACATCTATCAACCTAAGACCTAACCCTAGGACTCGCTACCACCCTTGTGAGGAGCTCGTGGTGGTGGAGGAGGCATGGCTCTCCTATCAAGTACCACATCTGATACCCCTACCCTCTGAGAATATGATGGTGCTCTCTCACCCTCTGGAATGGCCTGTAGATAGAGTCTGTGATAATATGCTGCTCTCCCTGACTCCCGTCAGAGCTCTAGCACATCTGCCTATGCCATCACCTCACAGCGTGCTATCTCTGCCCTGAGATCGGCTATCTGCTGATCTCTCTTCACTCTCAGATCTAGTAACTGCTGATCTCTCACTGCTATAGTAATCTGGAGCTGCTGTATCTCTGCCTCTAGAGCATGTATCTGGGCTCTCAGATCATCTCCACCCACAAGCTGATCCTGCTGTGCCTCTGCCTACCGGCGAGCTGGTCTCACCTCATCCTCAGGCGTCGATGATCTCTGTCCCTGTGACCATTTTCAGCCACCTGATCTCGATCCCTCTCCTCTCTCCATTCTCCTCCCTCTCCCCCTCCCGCCATCTCCTCCATCTCCTCCATCCCCTCCGTCCCCTCCATCTCCTCCATCCCCCTGTCATCTCCTTCGTCTCCTCCCTGTGCTGGTACCTGTGCATCTGGCATCATAAATCAAGGGAATGATGCCCTCCGCCGCTCTGCCCTGTAGGCTGCATCAGCCCCCGCATTTGCCACATCTGGGAAATACTCCCAGGGCTCACTCCTGATACTCGCTGTCTCTGCGACAGCCTACTGATAGTCTAACATGGGTAGCCACCCATGACCCTCCTCATGCCTAGCCCTGGAATATGTAGTAGTCTTTGTCGAGACTCACTGCTACCTCCCAAACTGCCGCCACACCCGAGTGATACAAAATCTCTCCACTATCTCGGCATATCGACCTACTAGTGGCCGAGTGCACATCATATAGCTCAGCTCATCGGCTGCATCTCCCCAGACCTCCACCTCCCTGTATGGCCTCCATGTGAAAGAGGCTATCTCCTATAATATGTCACATCCCCAGTATGGGCATGTGATATGAATCCTAGGTACCTGTATATAAAGGGGTACCTCCTCTCCTTCGGCTGAACTCTGGGGTGCACCACAGTGATGTGCTCCCAAGCCCACACCTGTGCCAGGATGGCGCCACAAGCCCAAGTCTGATAGTCCCTGTAGACGATCTCATGTAACTCATGATACATCTCTACCAATATGGCAGGACCCCATGCCATTCAACAAGGCTTGCCTACCAAATCCACCAGTAATCTAGCGCATCCAAGCGAGAAACCCTTCTGACTAGGTCAGTCATCAGGATCTGCAAAATGATAGATGCCACTATGCATGGCACTGGATAATCTCTGTCGAAGTCATCTATCAGCCTCTCCCAACTGACATGCCTGTCTAGAATAGTAACATCATGGAACATCTCCTGGATCAGTCGGCGCCCCTCAGTGGCATCCTGATCATAGTACACCTATGCCAACAAACAAATCATGTCAGTTTTCATCATATGGAAATATTACATTTATGATTATATCTCAAAACATGATTATACTCATAGGCTCGCCATGACATGGCACTCGTAGGATCCTATAGACATCCTCCAGAGTAATGGATGCCTCTCCGGTAGGCAAGTGGAAGGTGTTGTGCTCACTATGCCATCTCTCGGCAAGAGCAGTCAACAACCCATGGTCAGCCCTGATATATGGGAATCTCAACAAATACCAGAATCCCATGGCCCTGATATCGGCATTGCCCAGATCATCCAGATCTCAGACACACCGCAACCTCATCACCTTTGGCGCTCTGATGATCAGCGCCGGAAAGACCTTCTGCAAGCCAAAAACCAAGCTAGTTGTTAGCACATATCATGATGGATGTCTAAAAATCAATATAACACATCCCTAAAATGTAACATTGTCTGGACCCATGTCATTTTTGCTCAAAAATGCGTCAAAAATCAAATTTCTAACTTGGGTGATATTATTTTTTGGAGAAGTATCGCGCGATACTTCTCCTTATAGCGGGGTGATATACCTTAGGCCGTGCGATACTTCACCTGGTATCGTGTGATCTTTCACCCAGTATTGTGTGATATTGGTGCCTATGGTCATGCGATACTTTGGGGACCTGTGAAGTATCGCGCGACACTTCTCCCCAAAGGGCACAATACTTCTAAAGTATCGCGCGATATTTCACTCAACAAAAAAATTTAAAATTTTAAAATTTTTTGACAAACGTACTAAAAAGGCATTAAATGTGAAAAATGACTCAAAAAGCTTGAGTTTTTCAAAAACATACCGGGGCAGGATAGTGTGGTGGCCAGTTGTGCAACCGGGCGCGCTTGAATCGATGCCTGTGGATGGGAACTCCTGCTTGCTGGGCCATTTTCTCTCTCTAAAGCTCTCAAGATTCTCAAATCACTAAAAGACAAATGATTTTTGAAAATGACATTTTCACCCCTTTTATAGGATTTTGACCTTTTGACCAATTTTCAAAACACCTCAGAATTGCGTGAAAATTGCACCCCTAGCTAATTTCGATGTCTTGGATCCATTTTCGGACTCGAAATTGAAATCTGAGGTCATCTTGATAGTCAAAATCACATTTCAAAATCTTTCCTTCTGCGCAGTTGATTGACCTTTTGAGGCATAATTTGATTTCCAGTGGAATTTCTTCCTTCCATGTCTTTCAAATTTTCTAGTCTTTGATTCATGCTATTTCTAGTCTTCTATTTCTATTCTTCTACTTCATCACTAGGGCATGTTTCATTGCCTAATGGTTAATCTATTGACCTTTACCTTCGATTATGATTTCCTTATGATTTGATCAACCTTATTGATTTTTCTGTTCCTCTTCATCTGATTTCGATTTCGATTTTGAGGGGGCAGTACCTATGGGATTCTCATCCCCGATTCTTTGATTCTCTTGATTCAGACATCTTTTGTGAGCTTTTTTTCAAATTTGAGATTCTTATCTCTTACTTTGAATGTGATCCCGAATCGAGCTCATGTTCAAAGACCTTTGTTTATGCTTTGTCCAGTTATGATCTCGAATCGACCTCATATTTGAGTTGTTTTGTGATCCCAGATCGATCTCACATTTCAATTCTTCTTTGACTGCATATGTTCCCAAATCGATCACACATTAGTCAAAGAGGGGCAAATGTATGCACCAAAAAATGGTCGCCTAGACTTTGGGCCCCATTTATTCTATTTATCAATCCTGAATCAATTTTATCAATAATCAATATTTTTAACATTATCAATTCTTAATTTCGATCATATATTAGATTTTTATCCTTGGGCTAACCATTTTATCCTAAGCTTTTATTTACTTAAAAAGAATATTTCCTCCCCTTTTAATAAATAAAAAGCCCCACCTTTTCATCTTATCCTAAGTTGCACAAATAAAACATTATTCTTATTTTATAAAAAAGGAAAAAACACTTTTTATCTCATATGGACATAAAGTCAACTCCTATTTTCCTATTGGAGGATACTTGTGCACATGGATTGCTCCTCTTTCAACCTCCACCACCGATTAAGACTTTTGCCTCTTAATCTCAATGGTCAATTCCTTTGCATTTCTTATAAAAGGAGAGCTCTCTCCTTCATTTGCATACCATGTTTTTATGCTAATGTTATGCTGTAGGTTTTAGGTGCATTTGGAGCTTTTGAAGATATTGAAGACTTGCTTCATTTCATTACATCATTTAGTTGCATATGTCATTTTCTTAGTTTGCATGATAATAGCATTTTTAGTGTAGATTTCCTTTTATGCAATAGATTAATCTCACATAGTCTAAATAGGAAGGATTTGTAACACTTGTTCTTTCCATTTCCTAGCTTAGTTGCATTGTATTTTTATTTCTATAGACTAGTTTTCATTGCATTGCATTTTCATAGTGATTCTTGAGGATATTGGCACTCTTGCCCTTGTCCTCATTTGAATCTCTCGTTGTGTGGTTGACTAGTAAGGTCACAAGCTTGTAGCTCTAGCTGAGAGCAAATACATCATAGTCCCTTACAACTCCATGCATAGAGAGCTATGAGCCGCTTTGTGAGGCCTCATTCTTGAGCAACCTTGCATGTAATGGTTCATAGAAGTGCACCATTTTAGTGTGTACAATTAGAAGGTTTCCTACATGACCTAGGAGAAATAGGTATAGAAGCAAAGGAATCCAGTGTATACTCACCCATACCAAGGCTCATCATTTTAAGTGATTTCTCAGTAGTAGCTAGAGACGTACTAGGATCAACAGAAGGTTCATTGTGAGGAACAAATTTTTTAGTAGTAGCAAGAGCATTGATAGCAATAGTATGGTCTCCAGGAATCACAACTTCAGTGCCATTGTATAGAAACTTGACGCACTGATGATAAGTGGAAGGAACAACCTGCATTTCATGGATCCAAGGATGACCCAAAAGAATGTTATATGTGAGTGGGATGTCCAATACTTGGAAGCTAATATCTTTCGTGACAGGGCCCACTCGGACAGGCAGTGTGACAAGACCTTTGGAAGATCTTTCCACTTCATCATAAGCTTTTATAGTAATCTTCTTTTTAGAATCCACAGCAAATTCTGACAAACCCAATTGTTGTATGACATTGAAAGAAACAATATTTAACCCTGCACCATTGTCTATTAGGACTCGGTAGACTCGGGTATTTTAGACTAGAACTTCAATGTGTAAAGCTAGATTATGCAGGTGAGCAATAGATATGTCATCTTCTGCAGAAAAAGAGAGAGATAGCTGAGATGAAATGTGGTTGACCATAGCCTGAAATTGATCTGGATCAATGACATTGGGAACACGTGTTGTACGTAGAGCCTCATCAAGAATCTCTCTATGCGAAGAGGATAACCGAAGCAACTCAAGGATAGATATCTATGCTGGTGTCTTTTGCAAATGTTGGACAAGATCATAGCTAGGGGTGGCTGAAGGAGCCACTTGTTTGGAAGGCAAAGCTTGCTTGGGATCTTGCGCAGTTTTAAGGACAATCTTGGCTTGCCCCCTAGTAACAACATTCAGTGTCTCACTTCTGGAAGATGAACTACCACGTGTTTGCAAGACCAACTTTGGCTTACCATGATTGGCTTTATTATCATCTTGAGATCTCACCATAAGAACACTCTCAATAGGCTCTACCATGTTGATCACAGGTGTATCAGAAGTATACGTGTAATTGATCTTTGCATCATGATTCTTCTTATGTGTTTGAGAGGTTTCCCCCTTATCATGCTTAGGTAGAGGATCTTTGAAAGCTGTGTGATCAAAATTTTTAGTTAAGCCATCAGTGGAGATTGTGTTGTTATCAATGAGGTCTTGAATATCATCCTTAAGCCTAAAAAAATTATCTATCGGATGTCCCTTATTTCTGTGATAATGGTAGTAATGATCCTCTCTCCACCAATCTGGCTTATTTATTGGATCCCAGTTACCAGGTTTATCAGGAAGCGTAAGATATCCATTGTCAACCAAAGTCTTAAGGATCACATCGTAAGGTTCTACCAACTTGGTATAGACTCGCTTTCAAAATGACTTCTTAGGCTTATCTGCATATTGAGGTTTAGGAGCACCGTGAGCATTGGTAGCTTCTTGTTGTTTTGCTGCATAGATAGCATTGGAGAGATTGAAAGTAGGCTCTTTAACTTTAGGAGCATCAACAACCCCATCATTAACAACATACTTGTTCTTATTCCAAGGTTTGTTCTTGTCTTTGCCATTGCCTTTAGCATCTTTATTAATAACAATATCCCCTTTTCTTATAGCTACATCCTCAATTCGATATGCACTTTCAACCATGTCATTGAAAGAGGAGAACAGTTGCTTCCTTAGATCATAAAATAGCTCAGGCACAAGTGTATTGATGAAAATGTCAATCTTTTCTCTTTCAAGTAGCGGACGAGGATATCTAGAATACAATGACCTCCAACATTGTAAGTAAGTTGTAAATGGCTCACCTTGATGTTGTCTTAAATTACTGAGATCTATCATGGTGACAGGTTGTTGGATGTTGTAAGAATAATGTTGTGTGAAGCGCATAGCCAACTCATCAAAAGTCTTCAAAGGAGGTGTCAACTTTGCAAACCATTCTAAAGCTTGTCCTCTTAAGCTTCGAGGGAATAATCGTAGCAGAAATGTGTCTTCATGAAGAAAGTCCATGCTAAGAGCGTAAAAGTGACACACATGGTCATGGGGGTCACCATTTCCATCATAGTTGTCATATTTGGGAACCTCAATATCCCTAGGAAACAGGGCCATGTATAGACTTTTATCAAAAGGAAGAGCACAAATTGATTCTACAAAAGAGACCTTTGGAGGCTCTCTTTCTAATGCCATTTGGGTAAGGCATTGATTTGTCTGACGCAGTTCTTCCTAAAGGACTTCCAATTCAGTTGGTACTCTTTGTTGGACAAATTGTCTGACATCATAGCCGGGAGGAAGCTTGTATCCTCTTGAAGTCATATATTGAAAATATTGATCACCATTACGCTCTAAAAGCTTATGCATCATGCGTTGGGAGACCACATCTTGTTCAAATCTCATAAGATCCTCACTAGAAATCTCATCATTAGCCTCTGCCTCATGTTGAGAGGGAGGAGGTCTAGGAGGTGAAGAAGGCATACCAAAAGTGGTTCTTGGAGGAGATCTTGGTGGCGTGTTGTTGCCATTGTTGCCATTAAAAAGAGGTCTATGCTCATAGTTACTAGTCTCGGGTTGCTCATAAGACATTCCTCTATAAGTCATACGTCTAGCAGCATCCATCCTTTGTTGATTATGTTCTTTGTCTAAGCGTGCTTGATTATCTTTATGCTCAAAATGTTCTTGCAAGCATTGAAATTTTTCTTGTTCAGTCAAAGTGAGTGAGACACTGTCTGTGTTGTTGGGGGTCTTGAATGCGGAAAAGAGGAAACCTCCTTTGTACCACAGGGTAGCCTTAGAATCCTCAGATTGGTTAGATTTAGAACTGTTGTTGCTAATGGGCACTCGTGAGTGTCTAGTTGGAGAAGGTAACTATGTATAATTGAACGGAGGATGACTCTCCTGTTCAAATTGAGACCGAGTTGTAACCGGCATGAAAAGAGATGTTGGTTGACTAATAGAATGAGACAAAGTTTCTCAGATTTGAGATAAGCAAAGCTAATAAAGATCACTTGTAAAAGTAGAACAATAGAGAGATGGCTCGTCAAAAGTGCTCAAGCACTTATAGCAATCAATTGACTAAAGCCAAGCAACGAGCAAGAAGCTCAATAAGCAAGTAGCTAGAGAGGTAACTGTGATGCGATAAGTGATCAAGAGTAGCATTTGTTAAGCTCAAATCTAATAGTTTTAGCCCATTTTTTTTTTCAGTCTAGAACAAATCTAAGCATGTAGGTAACAAACTAGTTTCAGGTAAGAACAGAAAAAGACACTCTACGATAGGTTAAAGTGCAAGTTTAGCAACTCTGGATTGCAACAGCAACAAGACAACAAAAGGGTTCTGGGCGATACTTTCCAGGCAGACATGGTGATACTTCTCAGTCGGGCGATACTTCACCTTAAGCCAGGCGATAGACCTCAATATACCAGAGCGATAGACTTCAAGTAAAGCAAACAAAGCAAGCGATAGACAGCAGGCACGAACTATCGCGCGATATTTCTCAGGAAGGCGTGCGATACTGTTGCAGACTTGGGCGATTCTTTGACCAGTGAACATAAAAATCTCAGTTTTGAAGCGTTTTGATCAAGTTCCAAGGTTGGATAGTGCAATTTCTCAGTTTGACAAGTAGTAACAGCAGATAAAAGATAGGCTTGCAAATAATATAGGATCAAACATGTCATAGAACACTTGAAACAAGGGCAAAAACAACCTTGCCAAGACAAGCACGTGTGATATCAAAATAGAGAACCTTATGAATGCTACCGTTTGTTTGAATGTTGAGGACGTTTACACTGGTATAGCATAATCGAAGACAATTCAAGCAATTACTACCTAGAAGGACAAGGCTCATTACTTAGCAACATGGCCCACAACTTGATGCTCCCTTGCCTCACACCAATTGGTTGCCCATAAGAGATATTGGCGTTGTCATGGAAGTATCAAAAAATACAACCAAAGGAACACATATGGTGAGTGTCTTGGGGTGATCCGGGTAAGTCCACTTGGATCAATCCTTGCACCAAGAAGCTAAGCGGCTAAAATAGGGTGGCCTCTAACCAATGGTTCGTAGTAAGGATTTCCATTCATAACACCCCTCTTGCTCCTTATAAAGGACTAGGACCTCGCGGCCTCAAGAGTACCTTAAGCATTCTTACTCAATGCTTTCCCCATGGTCACAATCCCATGAGCTACTAACATCAAGCGAAGATAAGTGTTATGTCTACCAAGGTTTTGTGTCCTTGATAGCCTTGAGATTATAGTGAGTTGGAATCACTTGCCACCAAGGAAAATGATGACAAGGTTGTCCCCACTTGGGTCGTTCCTCTTGATTGCTCAAGAGCAAACCCGCTAAAGGATCCTTATACTAAACAAAAAATGGATTAACTCTTGAGGGTCAAGGTTTTTGGTTCACCACAAGGGTGAAGAGCATACTCCCCTATCTCAAGAATCTCTCCCAAACACACCAAGCAAAGATTCAATTACCCCCTTTCTTTCAAAATCCCAAGATGGGTCAAGATTTCTGTTTCACCACAAGGGTGAAGAGCATACTCTCCTACCACCTCAAAATTTCTACAACAAGGTATTAAGTGCCTATGAAAGGAAACAACTAGTATATGCCGCACTTAATAAAGAAAGCAATTAAACAAGCACTTGATTTGATTTTTATGCTTAGGGCAACCCTGCAAAAACCATTAGTAGCCCTCTTTGACATGCGATTTTAGCAAATTTCAAGCAAGAAGCACCTACAACCACAACTTGTTAGACCAACAAGAGTTAGGAGAATCAAAATCCAAAATCTAACAATGATTAGTACATGAAAAATTAGATAATCTACAAAAATAACTGATCAAATGATAAAATCTAAAAATGAAACCATCATGGTTGGATTAGGCTCGGAAAGACCTTTCCAACGATATATCACACTTTAACTTTTGATACCATTTGCAAAATTTCAAAAAAAAATGGGCACCCATTTTCCAAAGTGGCACGGATTTGAAAACGCTGGAAATTTCAATTTTTTTTAAAAAGATAGCAAAGAACCGAAAACTTGCAAGATAGATAAAATAGCTCAAAAATAGCTCTCTGTCAGGTTCAGGTGATATACCTCAGACTTCACTAGTATCGCGCGACACAGTTTCCTATAGCCAGGCGATATACCTCAGTCCGGGCGATATACTGCACAATAGGTGGGTGATACTTCGCACGACACCAAGCGATATACCTCAATACTGCCATGTGATTCTTCTCTCGCACGAAGTGTCACACGCATATAGTAAGGTATATCATTCGATATACCTGAGAAGTATCGCGTGATACTCTGAGACAAAGAACCAGAACCTGCAAAATTTCTGAAAAATAATCTGAAAAATGATGAAAAATGCAAGAAACTAAAGGGCAAAGCCTATCTACTCTGCCACACGATGGGCGCCAAAAATGTGTACTATAATTGTGTCACACTTCTATGAATCATTATATGCAAGGAAACTCAAGAATGAGCCTTCACAAATCGATCCATAGCTCCCTAAGCATGGAGTGCAAGGGTTTTTAAGAATGCTCTCAGCTAGAGCTATTTAGCCTATAACCTTGCTAGTAAACCATGCAATGAGAGATTCAATGAAGACAAAGGCAAGAATGCCAATATCCTCAAGATTCAAGAATGAAAATGCAATGCAATGCTATGCTAGAAATGGAAATGCAAGCTAAGCTATGAAAGGAAATATGCAAGTGTTACAACCCAAGCTAATTAATCTATGTGAGCTAATCTAGAGCATAGAAATGAAGCTAATCTAAGAAAGCATAAATATGAAGCTAAGCTAAGAATGCAAGAATGAGATGTAGATGCTAAGAATGCTCCAAATCTTCAAAAGCTTCAAATGTACCTAGAAAACCTGCAGCATAAAGTTAGCATAAAAAATTGGGGATCTAGAATGAAGAAGAGACCTCTCCTTTTAAAAGAAATGAGGAGGAATGGACCATGGAGATTAAGAGGTAAAAGATTTAATCAATGGTGGAGCTTAAAAGAGGAGCAATCCATGTGCACAAGTATCCTCCAATAGGAAAATAAGAGTTGACTTTTGTGTCCATATGAGACAAAAAGTGTTTTTTCTCTTTTTATAAAATAAGAATAATGCTTTATTTGTGCAACTTAGGATAAGAGGAAAAGTGGGGGCTTTTTATTTAATAAAAGGGGAGGAAATATTCCTTTTAATTAAATAAAGACTTAGGATAAGATGGTTAGCCCATAGAAAATAATCGAATAAATGATAGAGCTAGGATTTGATCAAGAATAAGCAATTGATAATTTAGCAAAAGGGGCTAATAGTCTAGATGACCATTTTTAGGTGTATACAGACATATGCACGGCTGTGGTGGTGGCTGGACCATTGTCTTTGTTGAATATTGTGGTTTGGGATTCTTAAGCTCTAATTGTTACATTGATTTGGATTTTTTCAAATTCTTTAACTAGGTCTTGGAATTTTCTCCTTCAAATTTAGAAGAACGTTCTTCCGGGCCTGAATTAGTATGTTTTGTTGAATTATTGTTCTTGTCAATCAAATAGGAAAAATTCTGTCCGATTGAATGGTTGTGTCTTGGAAACTCTGATCAATGGGTTGAGTTTCCGCCCCCAGGATGGTTCAATTTTAGGTTTTGTGCCCAGGAGAAGATAGTTTGGGTTATTAGCCTATTTTATGGAAATTTAGAAATTTTATGACTAGTTAATATGTATGGAAGGCTCAGCAATTACATTTCTTCTGTTGCTGCTCCGTTCCACCCATTTGGTGGTGCTGTAGACATAATTGTAGTGTGGCAGGAGGATGGAACTTTTAAAAGCACGCCTTGGTACGTAAGGTTTGCTAAATTTCAAGGTGTTCTGAAGCTTAACGAGAAAATTATGACGGTGTTGGTAAATGGGGTAGAAGCAAATTTTTGTATGCATTTGTTTAATACTGGCCAGGCTTATTTCTTGAGGGAAGAGGATTCTGATGAAGAAGACAGGAATTCACATTCATCAGTAGAAGATGAGGTGGCCATTGCAAGTCGCAGAGAGAGCTTCAAAACTACTGAATCTCACGTAGACATAGAAGAGCAAGGTGATAGTGGCGTTGGTGGGTATGGAGATGACGAAATGGAAGAAAGAAAAATTGAGGCTTCATTGGATGTGGATGGCATCTCAATGGCTCGTCAAAACAATGGGGAGGTATTCATTTCCTTTGCTGGGCATAGCTCTAACTTGTCAGATGAACAGTTCGAGAATGGCAATTCAAACTCTTCTCTAGTGGATGCAAATAATGCCAGAGAAACCAATTAATGACAGTGTGTTATAGACCATAGGAAGTAATTCCTCAACTTGATCAACTAAGAGCTTGTAAAACAATTTTTTATTCCTCCCCTGCACATATATATCCATGTCAAATTGCAAGTGTTAATTAATTACACAAAAGCTTCTTTATATAATAGGTTTCATCTTTCAGTAGTCCACAAACTAGTAATCTTAAATCTATTCAATATCCAAATTAAATATAACTCTGCAGCTTTGGACATTATCATATGAAATGATAAATCACTCCAGTCCATTGATAGCACTCAAAAAATATGTTGGAACAAAAAAGTAAATACCTGAAGCTCCATCATAGCCATGCATTTCTACGAGGTTGTATGGTACTCCCGAATTATATTCATTACCTTCTTTTCCTGATCAACAATATCATGAAATCAAAAACAAATCTGGCAAGCCTACATTCATCAGACATTTTCCTGGCCAAGAGTGTAATGGAGACTCCCAAATATAAGGAATGTGTGTACAAACCATGTAACAAGACTTGGGCTCATTTTTTCATATTATATATTCCCATTCCTATTAGGCCATGTCACTGCAAAGTTGAAGCACAACAAGGCACGTCATCTCACTGCCAAAATGCCACGTTTCAATATGGTTCCACCCGCCCTTCCCCCCAGCACTTGTTTTACCATTACAATCAACATTAAAATCTTCAAATATAATTTTGACAAATTTAGGACTGATATTTTTGCTGACAAATCTGTAGTTGCAAAATGATGGCCTGAAAAGCATGCCGACAAAATTTCTTGATTTGGGTTTTTGTTAATGAGTGAATGGGCACTGGTTGAAAAATAAAATAAATAATGTCTATCACTTTCTCTATCATTTGAGAGATATGAAAGTTAAAAGTAATAAAAATGTGTTTAAAAGAAAAATTGACATATTTGTAGAAATATGGGAGAAAATACATTTAAAAGCAAAATTCATTTTATTAGATATAATATTTGACATATAAAATTGATAAAAGTAGTATCTAAAATATGAGATTGAATCTTAAATTATTGCACTTAATAAAATTTGAGGTTTATATATTCTTATTTTTCTTCAACAAAATCATTTTAACTATCTAATACAAATTTAAAGATATGATTCTCATCTCAATAATATTTGATATTTTCATCTATTGTTTAAATATTTTATCCTTAAGATTAATCTTTTGAATAAATTTGTCATTCCAAATTGATTTTAAGCTATTTAAGAATATTAATAATATTTAAATTAGAAGTTGTCTTATATTTATTTATTTTATGTTTTATTTATGAAGGGTTAAATAATTTATATTTTCTAAATTATCATTTAATAACAAAGAGTCTTGACGTCATAAAAGAAAAGAGATAAATGATTTTGTTTAGAAAATTTAAATTGTTCACAGAAAGTCTAACTAAAGTAAATTAACACACTTATTTATCTACATCTTTAAAGATGAGTATAATCTGAGGCCTCTTAAATGCATAACCACCACTCTGAAATCAACTTATTTAGTTTTAACACTACAACTTTACTTTGCTACATTTTTTTATTTTTTTTGGTTGGCTATAAGAATGGAGGCTATTGGAATGTTGCATAAAAGGTTTACGATTATAGAAATAAATTTATTATCTATATTTAAGTAGAATGATGTATCATTTTCCATTAAGAATTATTATTATAGAAGACAATTTTTTAAATATTTGGTATTTTTTGGTTTTATATTTAAAATCTTATTTTGCATTCATGTCTACCAAGGCAGTTGCATTTTGTTATTCCATGGAATGCAATGATGCAGACTATGCAGACAATGAATTTGTTCAGAAGGCTTCAGAAACTTTCAAGCAAATGCAATGGCAGGTGTAAAGTCAAATCCTTTTTTAGCATCCTTCCTGCTTGTGCCCAAATGGAGGCTTCGAACAATGTGTTTGCATCCATCAACATCATTTCTGCTTATGCCCAAATGGAGGCTTCAAACAACATGTTTACATCCATCAAAGCGTAATCGTAAGGCAAATTTTTTCAGATATAATAATTGAAAACGGTCTGTTACACACACATGTAATATATATGGAATCATAAACAAAGAGCCTGAATTGTTTAAAGAGAATTCATTAAAGAGATGCCATTGTACTCAAAAACCTGAATTGATCATGCACTGTGGAACATGTCTTAACATTGTAAGCTTTCTTCTTGTTCTAGGCGCATACAGTAAAATGAGTTTGCTAGTGGATGAGGGCTGTAAATACTTAAATCACACTATTAACCTTATTGCATTACATCTTTCATAAGTTTTAAAATTATTTACAAGCAATCAACAAATATTCTAACTTGTGAATTGGAGGAATGAACCATTGATGCAAATACAAAATTGTTGTCCAACAATAGAACTTAAACCCAGAACGAGAATAAAGAAAGGATACACAGCCAACAAAATAGAAATACAATTAATAGTAATGTAATGAGCCAAACATGTTTCAGTAGAACTGGTACTTGAACTGGAGACATAAGATTTTTTAATTTTATTTCAAATATATGGTGTAGAGTTCTACCAGACATAACATTCCATTTTATTTGGAACACAAACAAAATGTTGTTATCAAAGCTCCAGATTTTAGATATCAAAATTTCATTTCCAAACTTTGGTACAAAATTTTCTACCCCCTATATACTAGTATATTCTTGTTACAAACACAACAGTGGTGTGAGATCTCATCACCTACGTCTTCCTTCGAAAATTTAGAACTGTGCTTTTACATTTCTGCTTAAGATTTTTATTTTTTCAAATAAGGTTACTGTTAAATCAAATTTCAGCTTTAACTATTTTTCTTAGGAAAAACTACAATAAGCAGAACAACCAAATGAGTGCAAAAATTTTATGCTCAAAAGCCATTTTGATATTTGCCAAGCTCAAGGATTAAAATGTGGAAGTAGGTAGAAGGGACACAAAGTGTTTTGGCATGTGATGTTGACTGCCCTTGTAGACACGTATGCCAAATGTGGCAGTATACAAAAAGTTTATGCAATTTTCATTGTTACTTTGTTGTTTAATTTGTTTACCTTTTACTCTTATTTTAAATGATTTTAAAAAATATCTATATTTTCAAAATAATTATTAATATAATATTTTTTCATTGTACTTTATAAATATTATTAAAATTAAAATTTAAAATTTAACAAATATAAATATTTAATTTTTAAGTTTCTTCTAAAATATATTAAAAAAATCTACTGATTAGATTTATACAGTTTGAATGGATCCATTAATAGATTTGAAAAGAAATTAAAGGGTTTGTTAGATAGTGTTATTTACTTATTAGTTAGTTTATATGTTATTTCATTTGTTAAATTATATTACCATTATTTTAAAATTTAATTTGCTTAAAGATTTTCTTATATAGCCAAACTTTGATCTATAAGATGATTACAAAGCTTTATTGAAATAAATTTAAAATAACAAAAGGAAAAACAAAAGGAAAAACTCATATTTTAAGTCATTGAAGTAATTACATTTTGAAATGTTAATAGGGTTATGGGAATATTTTCATAGCATATATGTTATGTTCATGTCTTCAAGTGAATATATTTTCCTTCTAAAAATAATGATTCGACCCTCATCCTCAATAGAATTCAAACTAGATAATCTATCACTAATAGTGTCAAAAATTATCCATGTTCATGTTTTCAAAGTGAATATATTTTCCTTCTAAAAATAATGATTCGACCCTCATCCTCAATGGAATTCAAACTATATAATCTATCACTAATACTGTCAAAAATTATCCGCGCACTTAATCTGCTCAAGATGAATCCAAAAGGTTTGTTATGTTAACACAAAAGAAGCTATAGAAACATACATGAATAATATACTATATTTATCAATAATCAATGAATATGTGAAATCATAAAGAAGTTAACAATAGTAGTTCATCTAAAAAGTATCATTACATTAATATATATAAAATATTTTTAAAATATCTTGTTTTAGGATACGACTATGTTAGAATATTTTTACGTCGATATTTGAAATCACACTCCATAATCCATCATGAAAATGTGACATGAGAGCCGAACACAAAAAGCTCGAGCGAAAAAAGTTTAGAAGTAAGATTTAGCCACACAATCCAAATGAGGCCCAACATCAATTGTCATTTTCTTGTGCTTAAGGGTTTCTAACTATTGCAAAGGTCTATCTCCCTACTTACAAAGCACTCAATGCCATAATAGCTTTCACCCTTCTCATTCTAGTCAATAATTCTTATATAATTATTACTACTTTCAAATATTCAGTTTACATTTTTTTGGTCTTCCTATTCCAAAATGATTAGTGTGACATAATTTGCCCACCCTTCCTTAAATGCATTTTCATCTCACCATATATTACCCCTAAAACCATTACACAATAGGCAAGAACTTTGACGCTTGTGTCTCTTGTTAATCTTGCTTATTTTCCGCTCAAGAATCACTTCTCCATACTTTTCTTCTTTTCTGCATTTTCCAATTCTTTTCTTTCTAAGCATTTGGTACTGAAAGCACTTGTACGAAGAACAAAAGTATGGATTGATTGATTGATGGCATCCAAATTCGATAAAAAGAGAGGAGATCTCTAATTTAAGTATTTTCATTTTTTGGTTTGTGTTTATTTTTTGCTTATGATATAAGATTTTTATAATGTTAATGTTGTCGTTTCTAGGAGCATTTGAATGGTAGATTTTGAAAATAGTATTAAATTGTTACGCTTCAACAAACACCTCTGTGGAAAGAAGAATTGTTTATATTTTAGGCTGCTTTAATATGTATCTTTTTATTTAGTTAATTTTAGTTTTAACTTTAAAGTATGAAATGATGGTTGATTCTCTTTGCTTTTAAATTATATAATAGTATAGTATTTCTTTAATATTATTATTTGAATATAATGTATATATGTATTATTAATGTAGATTAATAATAAAGTGAGGTAATATAAATATTGTATAATTTAGGAATTAAAATGTGAGATATTGTAAATAAAAAGAAACCACATCTAGTTTGATGATCAATGAATATGTAAAAAATGACAAAGACTTGAAATTTGTTATCTTTTAAGATTAAAAATAATACTTGTATCAAGTTGGTGATTATGTAGGATCAAAATTTTATGTAATCAAGTTGGTGATTTTGAAGCTTGTCATGCATATCTTATTGATCTCTATTTTTTAATTTATCTAATCATCCATAAGCTATGGGCTTTGTAAAACATATACACTGAGGGATAAAGTGGTTTGCATGGGGAGTTAGGGATGACATAAGCAAATGGATGACAAGGTACAAGGTGCGTGTCACGACTTGACCCTTTTACCTCTTATTTTTTTGGACTATGTGTTCCTTTTAAACATTAGTTGTTATGTTTTTCTAGACAGAGACTTTTAGTCGATTATTCTTTGATACTTTCGACTATGTGATGATAAATTTACCATTTTGACCTAGACATTTTAAGAGATATGTTATTTTGTTTTCATGTGCTGACTTTCCTATTGCTAATGTTATACATGGAATTAATGTTTTCTTTGAATTGCTAATGTGTTAATCATCATGGTGTAACTTTTAGTATGCAATGCAAGAAAACATGTTTTAACATATATTTACTATGTTGTGATACATTGCAATTTAATACAATGTAATTGGATTTTGATTATTATTTTTATTTCTAGTTACTAACCTACTAATATAAAATTAAGTGGTTTGAGTGTGGCAGGTGGAAACAAGAGTGTGGCCCAGGTAGAGGAGGTTAGTGGTATGGGAGCACCTAGGTTCTTGGCCAATCTAACTCCTAGTTTTGGCTTGTAGTGACCTTAGCTAAGTCACTGTCCAATAACGACTTAGTTTAGTCTCTAATGTGTGTAGAGATGCAAGATGTTTAGGATGGTTACTAATAGTCTTAGTTAAGGCTTTACTAGGTTTGAGTGGACCTAAGGAGTTTGGCTTTAATGCCAGTAAGTCAAAGCATAGGTTTGACTATGGAAAATTATGAAATGAGTGAAGTAAAGGTCCTAAGAGTAATAATTTAGACTTAGAGGTCATTTGAGACCTATTGGGGTGACTTAGTAAAAGTTGTCATAAAAGATGTAGAAGTTGTCATGACAACATTTTGTCAAAGAGGTTGTTCGAGAGATAGAGGTAGTTAGGGGTTTCTAACCGACCGAGCTCAATTGTCTGAACCTATATATGATCTTTTCCAACCAAAAAATAGGGTTAGATCTCACAAACAAGTTTAGTTTTCATTTTGTAATAGACTGGTGTGACTATGTTAATGTGACAATGAATACAAAGGTCGGCTATCCTTCATAAATGGATTAGATCAGAGAATTTACTTTGCATGTAGTTATTCTTTATGGTGTCCTAACTTATTTTTTGATTTGGTTTGATTAGCTAGTTTTTCTTTTATTGTGTGAAGAAAATCCTCCTCTATGACAAGTTTGCTGGTGTGTTTAGAGTAGAGGTTAATAAAATGGCTCTAACATGAATTCCCATGGAAGGAACTGTATGACCTTCTAGAATATGTTAGGGAATTATATATATCTTATAAATATGTATTTGTATGACTAGGTTTGTAGTGGAAATTTTTTTGGGGTCAATCCCTAGGCGAGCCAAAGCATGCCCGGTAAGTGAGCTTGACATTGATCTAGCAAATGAGAGAAGGCTCGGGGATTGAAGAGGTCAATCCAGCTGCAAAATAGTGATGTATAGTGATTAAAGACTCAATCCTAAGAAGGAGAATCTTTGACCAATCCAGCAAGAGGTGTGAACATCAAATCCTCACTGAAAACCAGTGAGACCTAATTGTTGGGGATTTGCCAGCAAGCCAGTGCTGACTGTATGTTTGTCATTGATCACAACATATGGTAAGTAGCATGCATGGAAGAATTATGTAGTAAGCTTATAGTATATATAGCATGGACATGTTATTAGCATGATATCATGGACGTAGAGGTTAAGTGTGAGTACAGACAGTTATATAGCAGCTTGTGTCAGCAGTGTTCCTAACAGAGTTACAGGTAGTGTTCTGTGTGTAGTTGTCCGTATAGATGTCATGGAGCCTTGAGCCCTTGGATATGTGAAGGAGACATGTTAGTGTTGTTACATTCATGAGTGCATAGTCAGATGTGATGTAGATCAGAAGTTATGTAGTCATCATTCAGTAGTTATAGTTTCCTATGTTTATTCTGTGGAGCCGACAAAGATTATATTTGTTCATGAGTTGCGCCTATCATTTTGGTATGCGAGCTTGGATTTATGCTTAGAGAAGAGTTAAGAATGTTTGGTTAAGAGTGCATGAAGTAATTCATCTTGAGGAGAAAGTTGTAGTTAAATTGGTAGAGCCGACCAGTGTGTAGCGTGCAGTTATTAGCAGTTAATTGGACAGGTCCCAGAATGAGTTGCGTGCTTAGTAAAGTCAACATAATTGATAATGGAAGATGTTATTATTTCTCTATTATGATTTCAAGGAGGTTCTAATAGGTCGACTTGATTATATCATCTAGAGAAAAGATACTTATAGCCGGTCATTTGTGATTGCTAGAAGTGTGACATTGAAGATTAGATACTAAGTGCAGAGTAGAGTGTGTGAAGTATTGTGCCATCAAGAAGAGGTCTATGTGACATAGAAGATTAATTGTACTACTCATTGGAATTGATCAGGACAATAGGTCTATAA
Organism: Chamaecyparis obtusa; assembly: GCA_027943335.1. Taxonomy (NCBI): domain Eukaryota; kingdom Viridiplantae; phylum Streptophyta; class Pinopsida; order Cupressales; family Cupressaceae; genus Chamaecyparis; species Chamaecyparis obtusa. The sequence continues at coordinate 96,493 of BSBK01003297.1, forward strand.
CGCAGTTCACCAAGATCCAGATATAGTGCATATATGTTATACAGAGGGTTGTAGCCTTCACCCTTTGAGCAGTGAGCTCTCGGACAATGCGTCCTCACCCCTAACAGGGTTAATTGTAAAAGACTCCTAACAGGGTCTGACCTTTGACCAGGTCGACTATACTTCATGAATTGTAAAGACAACTCCTAATAGGGTTAAGGATCTTCTAACATGGATCATTATACACTAGTGCAAATTATTAGTGAGTGTTAATTCCCATTGGGGTTTTTACCTATTTGGGTTTCCCCATAACCAAAAGATTGGTGTTGTGTTCAAGTGTTCTTTCATAGTGTTTATGCTTTAATGTTTAAGTATACTTAATTGGATAAAGAATTAAAAATTGTGGATAACTGATTCACCACCCCCCCCCCCCACTCTCAGTTATCTCTTGGGACTATTCCTAACAATTGGTATCAGAGCCAAGTGCCTCGGAGAGAAATTTTAAAAGCTTGAGGTTGATCAAATGGCATACTTTAGAAAAGACAGTCCTAAGTTTGATGGAGAGAATTATCTTGATTGGAAGAACAAGATGGTGATTCATTTGCAGTGTATTGCTTTTGAAGCTTTTGATGTGACTATCAACGAAATTTAGATCCCTTCTCTTGCAGATCTTGAAAAGGATGATGCTACTGGAAAGAAAAAGATTTGTTCCATCATAATGCTATTGCAAAAAAAGCCCTTATCAGCGCACTATCAGACAGTGAGTTTTCAGAGGTTAAAAAGATAGAAATAGCTCACAAGTTATGGAAGCACCTAGAAGACATGTTTGAAGGAGACACTCAAGCCAAGAATGCACGAAAAAGAACATGGAAGAAAAGATACAACAAATTGGAGATGCTACTTGATGAAGACATCGGAGCTTATAATTAAAGGATCAATGAAGCAGTTGCTAGAATAAGGAACAATGGTAGAGAGATCTCAGAGGAAGACATTATGGACAAGTTGACTACTACTCTTACAACAGATTATGCATTGAAGATAAACATCCTTGAAGAGACCATGCAAATTTCAACAAACTTCAAGAGAGAGATCTTGATCAGTAAAATTGCAGCTTTTGAGATTTCAAATTTGAAGACAGAACCTAAGAGTGAGACAACCTTCAAAGCATTAGTCCATGGTAAGAAATCTATGAACATCTCTGGTAATTTTGATGATGAAGATGAAGAAAAAGAAATAGATGATATCATTGCTATGATTGCTAAGAAGGAAAGAAAAGGCAAAGGAAAGTATGAAGGTCAGTTACCCTTCAAATGTTTCACATGTAATAAGGTTGGTCATTTTGCATCCAAGTGTCCTACAAGAGTTAAGAAGTTCAATACTAATTATAAGCCTAAGTATAGAAAAGAATGTTACTATGCTGGTGAAGGAGTTTCTGATGATGATTTAGTTGAAGAGGAAATTGGATTTGTAGCTCTTGAAGAAGTGGAGAAAATGTTTGAAGAAGATGAGAAGAAAGAACAAGAACTTGCATTAATATCACAAGTAGACATAAGAACAAATTGGATCATTGACAGCAGATGTTCACATCACATGACAAGTGACAAAGATAGATTTGTTCATCTAGATAGGTACATAGGAGGAATGGTTAGATTTGGGGATAACACTCCCAAACCTATCATTGGTAGAGGAGCTATCACTTTGGATGGAAAGAACAATACATATGATGTTCTCTATGTTGATGGTTTGCAAGATAACCTTCTCAGTGTTGGGCAGTTGCTTAACAAAGGTTATTGATTGGATTTCAAAGACAACAAGTGCGTCATTAACAAGAAGGATGGTTTTATGATTGCATCTAGCTCAAAGACTAAAGATAATATTTTTCAGCTTAATTCTAAAGCAAGTTGTTTTGTTGCTAAAGTAGATGACAGTTGGTTGTGGCATAAAAGACTTTGTCATATCAATTTTGACAACATAGTGAAGATAGGAAATGTTAAGGCAGTAAGAGATCTACCTAGCATAGCAAAGCCAGTTGATACTATATGCAGGAAATGTGTTATGGGAAAGCATGTGAGAAATCCATTCAGAAGCAAGCACAATTCAGCTGAGAACAAGTTGGATCTGATTCATACAGACCTATGTGGACCAACTCAAACAAGATCATACTATGGTGAAAGGTAATTCATTTTGTTTTTAGATGATTATACTAGAATGATGTGGGTTGTGTTCTTGAAAGATAAGTCAGAAGCCTTTGACAAGTTCAAAATATTCAAAGCTAAGGTTGAGAATGAATGTAGACTAAAAATTAAGTGTCTTAGATCAGATAGAGGAGGAGAATTCACCTCTAACGGATTCTATGAGTACTGTGAAGAACATGGAATAAAGAGACATTTAAGTGCACCTAGAACCCCTCAGTAGAATGGGATTGCAAAAAGAAGGAATAGGATCATCCTTGATACAGTGCGCACCATCATGATTGAAGGAAAAGTGGCACACACTTATTGGAGAGATGTGGTTAACACAACAGTCTACACAATCAATAGAATTCAGTTAAGGCCTAGCGCGGACAAGACACCTTATGAACTTTGGTTTGGTAATGTTCCCACAGTAAAATACTTTAGAATCTTTGGAAGCAAGTGCTACATCAAGAGGGATGAAGCAATTGGCAAGTTTGATGCAAGAAGTGATGAAGGTATTTTCCTTGATTACTCTACTAAAAGAAAAGCTTATAGATGTTTTAATTTAAGATTGAAGAAGATCATTGAAAGTGCTCATGCTAATATTGATGAAAAGTTTATGGTTCAAGAAAGATATCATGATTATTCTCCTATGATTGAAGAAGAACCTAGTCCTACCACGAGTGAGACAATTGTTGAAGAGATGTTTGATAGTATAGATGTTTTATTCAATGACCTTGAATCAAGTGAAGAAGAATCTTAGAAGATAGATGAGACAACATTACTTAAAGTACCACAATTCACATCTAGGTATCAACAAAGGCAAATATCATTGGAAATCAGAGCAGTCTAGTCATGACAAGATCCAAAGCTAATAATTCAAAAGGAGATGAGGCAGTATGTTTATTATCTCAGATTGAACCCTTAAGTGTTGAAGATGCATGTAATAATTCTGATTGACATAATGTAATGAAGGAAGAACTAGATCAGATCATTAAGAATGACACTTGGGAACTGGTCCCAAGACCTAGTGATAAGAATGTGATTGGAACCAACTGGATATTCAGGAACAAGATGAATGAAGATGGTATAGTAGTAAGGAATAAAGCAAGATTAGTTTGTAAAGGATATGTGCAAAGAGAAGGCATAGACTAGTCAGACACATTTGCACCTATGAGCAAACTTGAAGCCATTAATTTGTTTCTATCTTATGCAACATTCAAAAACTTCAAGGTCTATTAGATGGATGTCAAGTCAACATTCTTGAATAGTGAGTTAAAAGAAGAATTCTACATTGAGAAGCCAGAAGGATTCACCTTATCAGACAAGCCTGATTTGGTTTGCAAATTGAAGAAAGCCCTCTATGGACTTAAGCAAGCCCCTAGAGCTTGGTATGAAAGACTTGATGGATACTTGACCAAGATTGGATTCAAGAAAGGAGCAGTTGATTGTAATATATTCATAAGAGAAACATCAGAAGGTTTGTTACTTGTCGCTATATTTGTGGATGACATTATCTTTGGTGGTAATGATAAGCTTAGTAAAGAATTTGCTAAGGAAATGTAGAGTGAATTTGAGATGAGCATGATTGGTCCTATCAAATAATTTTTGGGATTGAATGTGTAGTAGACAAAGAATGGCATTTTCATTAATCAGTCTACGTATGTGAAAGAGATATTGAAAAAGTTCAATATGGATGATTGCAAGCTAGTGGGCACACCTATGATTATTGGATGCAAGCTTACAAAGGGAGATGATTCTCCAGTAGTAAATGTTACATTATACAAATCTATGATTGGTAAACTCATTTATCTTACTCAATCTAGACCTGATATTTCAAATGCAGTTGGCATAGTTGGAAGATTTGTAGCAGAACCTAAACAAAGTCACCTCATGGCAGTAAAGAGAATATTCAAATACTTGAAAGCCACTATAGATTATGGTCTATGGTATCCTAATTTAGAGAATGTTGATCTTCATGTGTATACTGATGCAGATTAGGTAGGATGTGTGGATGATAGGAAGAGTACTTCAAGTGGAGCAGTGTTTCTTGGTGATAGATTAGTAAATTGGACAAGCAAGAAGCAAAATTGCATATCTTAGTCAACAACAGAAGCTGAGTATGTTGTAGTAGAATTGAATTGTTCTACAATAGTTTGGATCAAGAAAATGGTTAAGGATTTTGGTATTCAAATCGATTATCCTGTTGTTATTCATTGTGATAACACTAGCACTATAAATATGTCAAAGAACCCTGTGATGCATGCAAAGACAAAGCATATTGAGATCAAGTAGCACTTCCTAAGAGAGAAAGTGGTAGAAAAAGAAGTCAAGTTGGACTATGTGAGCACAAAGGAGTAGCTAGCAGATATATTCACAAAGCCTTTACCAAAGGATACTTTTGAGTATCTCAGGGAGAAGTTAGGAGTAATTCCCTTCCCTGATTCTGATTAGAGAATATGGAGAGTACATCAGTCCTTAGTGACTGATGGAGGGTTGACTACTCTACTTCTGGAGTAATATCAAAGCTTAAATGTTTGGCACCCTTTTCCATTGATGTCAAAGGGGGAGTATATAGTAATGAAAAACTAGCAAAAAAGGGGGAGAGAAGAACATGCTATATCAGAAAGGGGGAGTAATATTCAGTTATGGAAGCAAATCAGTTGAGGAAATAGAGAATGTAAGAAGATGTTGCAGAAAATGGAGGATTCATCCTTGGGGGAGTTTTGTTGAAGAAATAGAGAATGTTATAAAAGAAATGTACTTTTGGATTGGTGGTGTTTTTCATTCCATATATTGCCATCAATGCCAAAGGGGGAGATTATTAGAGATTTTCCAGCAAACCAGTGCTAACTGTATGTTTGTCATTGATGACAACATATGGTAAGTAGCATGTGTGGAAGACTTATGCAGTAAGATTATAGTATATATAGCATGGACATGTTATTAGCATGATATCATGGACACAGAGGTTAAGTGTGAGTACATACAGTTATATAGCAGCTTGTGTCAGCAGTGTTACTGACAGAGTTATAGGCAGTGTTGTGTGTGTAGTTGTCCATACAGATGTCATGGAGCCTTGCGCCCTTGGATATGTGAAGGAGAAATGTTAGTGTTGTTACATTCATGAGCACATAGTTAGATGTGATGTAGATCAAAAGTTATGCAGTCATCATTCAGCAGTTATAGTTTCCTGTGTTTATTCTATAGAGTCGATAGAGATTATATTTGTTCATGAGTTGCGCCTATCATTTTAGTATACACTCTTGGATTTATGCTTAGAGAAGAGTTAAGAATGTTTGGTTAAGAGCACATGAAGTAATTCAGCATGAAGAGAAAGTTGTAGTTAAATTGGTAGAGCCGACCAGTGTGTAGTGTGCGGTTATTAGCAGTTAATTGGATAGGTCCCAAAATGAGTTGTGTGCTTAGTAGAGCCAACATAATTGATAATGGAAGATGTTATTATTTCTCTATTATGATTTCAAGGAGGTTCTAACATGCTGAATTGATTATATCATCTAGAGAAAAGATACTTATAGCCGGTCATTTGTGATCGCTAGAAGTGTGGCATTGAAGATGAGATACTAAGTGTAGAGCAGAGTGTGTGAAGTATTGGGCCATCAAGAAGAGGTCTATGTGACATAGAAGATTCATTGTACTAATCATTGGAGCTAATAAGGACAATAGTTCTACAACACAGTTCACAAGATCTAGATATAGTGCATATCTATTAGATAAAAGGTTGTAGCCTTCACCTTTTGAGAAGTGAGCTCTTGGACAGTGCGTCCTCACCCCTAATAGGGTTAACTGTAAAAGACTCCTAACAAGGTCTGACCTTTGACCAGGTCTACTATACTTCATGAATTGTAAAGACAACTCTTAATAGGGTTAAGGATCTTCTAACAAGGATCATTATACACTAGTGCAGATTATTAGTGGGTGTTAATTCCCACTGGGGTTTTTACCTATTTGGGTTTCCCCGTAACCAAAAGATTAGTGTTGTGTTCAAGTGTTCTTTCATAGTATTTATGCTTTAATGTTTAAGTATACTTAATTTGATAAATAATTGAAACTTGTGGATAACTAATTCACCCTCCGCCCCCCCTCTTAGTTATCTCTTGGGACTATTCCTAACACTAATTAGGCCTAGAAAGTAGGCTTGATTGTAGGAAGGTATAGTACAGAAGCCTTGAGGACCCAAGGATTTGAGAATCCATGAGAACTTTGAAAAGGGTGTCTGAATATGGGATTACTTTGGCAACTTGTTTGGGAAGTTGTGGAGTTACACTCTGAAAAGAGAGTTGGAAGATCTACAAGGACCTAATAGGCTTTAGGCCTAGTTTTTGGAGATTGACTAGTGAGGGAAGATGGTATGATGGTAGAGCACATCAAAAGTAGTAAAAAAAAAGAGAGAGGAGCCTTCTAACATATTTTCAAAGCTAGAGCAATTTTTTTGGAAATAGGATGAACCCCTTGGTTGAGTTCATGTGATGGAGAATAAGGACAAGGAAGGGAAATACTTCTTGGTAGTGAGGTCTAGTGAAGAGGAGGAGATTATCAAGAATCCCTCAGAGAATAGGGTCTAAGAGAACCCTAGGATAGGTCAAGATAAGGCCTAGAGTAAGACCTAAGAGGAATAGGACTAGTCAGCAAAAGACCTCCCTATCAGTTAGCTCCTTGAAAGTGGTTGGTTTAAGATGGATCTAACTCACACGCCACTTACCTATATAGTTAGATTTACGTAATTGTTTAAAGAGTTATTTATAACTTGATCTCAATTTGATTCATGTGTGTTTGATATGATTTACTTCCAATTTTGATTAACAAAAGATGAATTTGGTATTTTATAGTTAGATTTTCAAAATGCTCAATCAAATATATTCATAGTCTTCTTGGTGTACACATGTCTTGATTCAAATAGAATTTTCATATCCTACCAAATTAGTAAATTTGCATTAAGTAATTTAGACATATGAAAATGTATTTTATACACATACACACACACACACACAAATATGGGGGACCAAATAGATGCCACTTATCATTTTGGTCCCCCCAAAAGAAAAATGCATACGCCATAAATAGTTCATGCCAAATGTACCGTGCGTCATATGGATTCTAATGCTAAGTCATGTGGCTCGGCATTCCAAGTCATACAGTGTGTCATATATGTAAAATATATAATATATTTAAAATTTAAAACCCTAGAGTGTCATTTTCATTCTCAGTCACGACTTAGAGTAGAAAAACATGATTTAGGAAGGGTGTACATTGTTTAAAGACCTTTTTTTTTCCCGATTGTGATTTCTCATCCGATAAAAACTACCAAGACGTCAAGGAGGTCAAAGAGGCATGAGTTATTTTATATTTTTGGCTTCTTATTTTGTTAAAATATATGTTTAAATAAGGTTTTAACTTAATTTTTGTTTACGCTTTTAGAAAATGCAAATCCACCTCCAGGAATTCCTCAGCCTCCTCATGATGAAGATAATGAATAAAGATCTATTAAGATCTACGCAGTTAAGGGATTTAAATTGCTACAATTGTTAGGAAACAATAGAAAGAATGATCTATAGAATAGCACTACCTCTACTTGATTATATCCACAGAAGCACACAATATCTTCTCAACACACTTAAATCTTCCCTAGCTTGATCACAACTCACACTTTACAACCACACTTGCCCAATGTACAATCAACACACAAAAAAATTCAAATTCATCCATTATATATTGAACTTTTAAGTCCACCACCTTAATCAAGCCCTAAATTAAAAATAGATTTGAATTTTAAATATCCTGCCTAGGTTCAATGCGCCACAAAACAAAACTCAATGTACAAAATAGATTTCTAAGACTGCATCGGCTAATACAATGATTTACATAGAATTTTGTGTCAAGGGGTCAAACACATTTTGACCAAAAATACGCTTCCTCTAGAATCTTCTCCAAACACTAGCATCAAACAATGTGATGCCAGATCATCTCCACCAATAATGAAGACATGACACTAGATCATAACTAACTCAACCCTTTCCACCATAGCCTCAACATCGATCACCAATCAAATATTTATCATCTATCATTGAAGAACACAAACACTTTAACCTATTAATAACAAGTTGTCTCTTTTCACCGATCACCTATCCTGCACAATAGTCACCCAAATTAGTTTCAATCACAACTGTATCATCTGAACACTATTGACCATCATATGGACTATGACTGCACCATAAGACACAACAAATATTTGATAAGACATTCAAATCATCTATCACCTGTCATTAATTATTCTAGAAGTTGCACTATTATACTTTAACTGATCACAAATTTCACAAAAAAATCACTTCAGTAGTAGTGGTCATGCATTAGACATCCAGAGACACACCTAAGTCTCCCATAAAGATAGCAACCACCTAAATTCACTGCAACCCTTCATTCATCACAACTATGCTTGGAAACACACTAAGAACACAAGGTCAATAGTTGACATCAATGACAACATAATAACTGATCATCTTGTAATCAAATCTGCATCATGACATCTCCAAAACTTACTTACTATCATTGCATCAACTATGCCAACAAGGATCATTAAAAGAATAATAGAAGACAATTAGAGATTTTGGCATATTAAATTAAGGATAGCCTTATGGTATGATGAGATTTGGACATTCACCCTTCATGTTGGTTTATGGAAAAGAGGCAAGAGTTCATGTTTCACTTGAGTTTCCCTCTCTTGAATTAGCTCATCAGTTGGAGCCAGCTGAAGACAATGCCATGATGGTCAGATTATTTGAGCTAATGGAGCTTGAAGAAGTCAGAGATTAATCTATGAGGACACTTGAAGCACACTAACAACAAGTCAAAAAGAGTTTCAAGATAAGAAAGCTACTAGTAGATCCTTTAAAGAAGGTGATCATGTCCTTAAATGAGATGCGGTCAGAGCCAAACCAAGAAGGCATTCCAAGTTTCATGCCATGTAGACTGTCCCTTACATCATGTTACCATTTGCAAAGAGGACAATGTTTTTTATCTATCCAAGCCTGATGGTGAGATTCTTCTCATTCCAGTCAAAGAGATTCACCTTCAACTTTTATTTTAATAAAATTTTAAGGTCATTTACATATTAGTTTAGATTTCCTCTTTTCCTATAAGTGCACAAGCACAACTACTTCTAGAAAGTGGTAGATATGGAGTTTCAATCAGTTAAAAAGAAGAAAAGTTGTAGGTTTAATAAAGTTGACTCCATGCTCAATAGTTTGTAGAAGGCTACTAATCTCATCATTTTAGTAGGATAATGTCTCTAAGTTGCCAAAAATATTCTTTTCATCCACCATTCACTTTTAGAGTATTTAGATCAAGAGGTTGAGTTGCAGAATAAAGGGGGTTACAAATTGCAAAGACGTAAGGTTTAATAAGCCTTAAAAATCCCTAAATCAAAGTCTTCATAAACCCTAGGGGTTTATTTTCATTATCGACACTTTATATTTTAAAAAGGAGTTGATTGACTTTTCTGGTTAGAATCACTTAAAGTGACAATTTGAAGTCACTTTACATCATAGGAAATTGACCCCTTCTACCGACTCGACAAGTTAAAACTCTTCACCAATTTACAATATCCAATTTTAAGTTAAAACAAAGTTTTATGAAATCACGATGTGTCACCATTTTTCAAAACTTCATTTTACTCAATTTTTTTTTTATAAAAAATTTGGCAATAAGTCAAAGAAAGGAGTAGTGGGACCTATAGTCATTGAGAGAAAATAAAGTTAGACCATGTGGATAGTGGGTCCACTCATGAAGTAAAATCTATCAACAATTCACAAACTTCATTTTAGTCAATGAAAGTTTGTCATGGGTATGGCTTAATTAAATTCAATGAAATGCAGCCATGTGGAATTGGGTTCGCAGAATGAAGTGAAGAATCGTCATTGTTTTGAAAACTTAGTTTTTTTACCTAATTCATAGTTTGTGAAATAGCAATGAGGGTAAGGCCCGTCATTTTTTTGCAAATACGGAGTTTGGTCAATTTATATAGATTATAAAAATGTGAAGATTTAAAAGATAAAGGGAAGGTAGGCCAGAGGGCCATGTTTTTAAGTTTAATTAGGTGTTGTGGTGGGACCATGATATTAATATATTTAATGTTGAATAGTTAAATTAAATGGTTACCTACTATTGCTTCATTTGCAGAACTAGTGGATGGAATGAATTAAATTCTCAAGAGCTTCGAATGAAGGGCAATCTGATCTTTTTCCATTTGATCTTAATATTAATTCTAGGTATTTTTTAGGCTCATTCAGTTACAACACAAGGTGGTAAAAATTAAATGTTTGTAGAGGCTTTTATAGGCCTTTTGGGTTGCAGAGTATGAACTAAGGATAGAATCTCATGTTTGATTGAAGACATTCCTTGTTGCAGAGACATGAATTAATGACTTCCTATCACCCTTATAGTAGTAACTTTATTTACATAGATCAGACTTTTATCTAATCGATATTTAATCTTTGTAATGCAACCCTAGTAGGGTTTGAGCTTCATTTTTATGCCTTAACTCTTTCAAAGGCAGTGATGTACTTTTCTGAAGGATCAAGATTTCTCTTTCTTTTTACATAATTGCTTTTTCTCTGTGATTTCGACATCAACATAAACAACCTTGCCTAATTTTAATGAAATCGCTGGTCTTACCTATTCCAAGTACAAATATTTTTGTAAATTTCATTTCTTACCTACATATTTGCATGTGTTTCATAATAATAAGCGTTAGATTATGCTTTGTAAATTTATGACTGATCAAACTTATTTAGTGAATGAATATATTCCTTGTATGTTTGAATTCAACTTTTTGCCTTCATGATTATTTTTTTAGGTTGATTAAGTATTTTGGGATAGTATATAGTTGTATGATTTTGTTGAAATCAAGTGCAGATATGGGCAAGAGGAAATCAAAAAAATCAATTTTGTGCATCACCTCCTTTCATTTCAAGTTATCTTTGTTGGCAATTTGGCTGAGTTAGATACTTAGATGTTGTCATTATGGCAACATATAGTCTACATGAAGAATGCATATGATAGAGAGCAAGTATAACAGAGCGTAAAGCAAAATTGTCTAAGTGTAAAGTAGCATTTTCCTAGTGTACCCGGAGATAGTTTTGATTGGCGATGTTGATTGAAGCAAGTTCAGTGCTTGCACACTTGAACATAGATACTATGATGACTATTCAAGACTCACCTAAGAGTGAAAGTTTGTACGACATGTACAGAAAGAGATATGACAGTTTTACTAAAGACAATGTTAAGCCAACATGATAGAATATGAAGATAGAATTGGTAAAGAGTTAAGGGATTATTTTGTTTATCAAAATAATGTCTTAACAATATAAAGAGATGACATCCTAGATGTTAACTCTTGGGTAAATATGTATAAGCTTATGTGAAGCTGATTGTAATGCTATTAGTTCTAATAACTTGTATAAATGTAAGGCATATGGAATGTGAAAGACAAAATGTAATAGAGATATACATGTGAAAATAATATAGTGGAATGTATGTGAAGAGATATTGATGCGAAGTTGTGAAAGGAAAGCAAGCAAGTCTAAGGTTATGTACCTTGCCCTATTTTGTAATCTATAATCATTGTACATTACTTGTTTGGGCAGTGGGCTCATCTTGTAATCATATTTTGTACTTCCAACTCTTAGTAGGGTTGAGGCTTCTAACAAGGCCTAAAGTCCCTTAATCGAGACTAAGACACTATATGCTTGTAACAGGATCCTAACAAGGTCAACATCCTTAACAGGATACTTGTGATTAGTGAATCTTTGTGGCTACCATCCCCACCGGGGTTTTCCCTTGGCCAAGGTTTCCTCAAGAATAAATAATGTGTTATGAGTTCATTTGCTTTACTGCTATGCATGTTCTTTAGTTTCCTATGTTATGCATGTATTAAGATAATCTGTTATATCCATAATTGGGCAAAAGTAAAAGTTTGTAGAATACTAATTCACCCCACCCTCTTAGTATTCCCTATTTATAACAATTGGTATCAGAGCTTAGTTACTCATAAAAGAATCATTCAGAGAAAGCCTAGCAGCTTGAGTAAGATCTCTATGGATATGGATCAGCTACAAAAGAATCTTGAAGAAGCTCTTGAATAGATTGATATACTTACTGAAGAAAGAGATACTTTAAAAGGAAAATATGATGATGCAAAGAACCTCATTGAGAAATTGATAAACAAGCTACAAGAATTGAAATCAAAAAAGGAATCTACAATTCAATTTGAAGATTGTGATGATAATCTGGAAAAAGAAAATGAGATCCTTAAACATGAATTGAAGATAGCAAATCTGAAGTTAGGTTTGAAAGATGGAAATAGCAAGAATGAAGCAAATCTGAAATCTGAGAATGAAGATCTAAAGTCTAAACTTGAGAAAACCAAATTGCAGTATGCTGAACTTGAAAAGTACAATGCAATTGTGAAAGGTGAACCGACTCAATCTAAGCAACAAATTGAGAAGCTATATTCTACTAGTGAGAATATTGATGAACAAATGTCTTATCAAAAGCCATTCTATGATAAAATTGGTCTTGGATTTAACACATCCAAAGTGAGTAAAGAAAGCAAGGAACCAGATCTGAAAGTTTTTGAAAATATAGATGAAAAGAAATCTGATGAAGTTGAAAAATTTGAAGATACACCTAAAGAAGAGCCACCTAAACAAGAAGAATCACGTAAAGGTATGCAAAGAGAATTTAAAGGTAGATGTTTTACATGTAATACTTTTGGTCATATGAAGAAAGACTATACAGATAAGCAATTTAAACCTCTTAATGGATATTGTTATAATTGAAATGGTTTTGGACATAGAGCTATTGAATGTAGGAAACCTAAATTTAATGAGAATAACAATAATAGTAGAATGTTTAGAGATACTAACCATGTAAATAAAAGACCTACTAAAGATATGAACAAGAGAAATGGAATAGTATGTTATAGATGCAACAAGGTTGGACACATTGCCAGAAATTACAGATCACAAATCAACCAGTTTGGACCAAGATATGGAAATAATGGAATAGTTTGTCAGATATATAATGTGATTGGTCATATAGAAAGGTTTTGCAGGATGAATAACATGAGAAACCCTAATCCTAGAAGTCATGCAAGGAGAGATGATAATGCAGGCAACAGTCAAAAGGGATGTTGTAGCAATTCAGAAGAAGTGAAGTTTGTTAAAGCCACAGGTCAGGGAGACACATTCAGCACTGAAGGTAATCAGAAAGGTGAAGTATCTAATGGTAAGAGTGAATCTCTACCTAACCCATGTCAAAGTACTTAAATTCATAAAAATACTATAGAATAGGAACTTAGGATAGTGTAGAAGTTAGTATAGGATGAATTGAGTCTTGCACAGTTAATGCAAGGTATTATATGATGTATTGATGCTATGGTTAAGAGTGCATAAGCTAATATGATGATATGCGAGATCGCAAGAAGTTTTAAGTTTTGCAAGTAAGCAGAAACAACTTTTTGGAAAGAAGCGGAAAAATAATTGAATGCGATGTCAAAATGTTGTGAGATTGAAAGGTTAAAAGGTTATGATCGGTATCATTTTATCATTAAAGTGAATACAAGTGCTAAGGAGATCAAGGAGCAGTGATTGGAAGTAGTTTGCAAGGATTTGGTGAAGGAATTTCTCGCTGGATCTACGCAAGCCCTAAATCACAGAATTAAGGTATTCTACTAAGCAGATCTCTAAATCAGTTAAAGGATATTGCAGAAAATATGGATGTTTCTTTGATTCACAATATAAGAGATAAGAACAGACCTAAGGTTAAGAGAGAACTAGTAGAACCCTTGGATGAAGATCCTAAATTGGCCTTACCATCTGTACCAGATGGAGTTCTACATTTAGAGAATGTTAGAGGTTATTTGGGATGTAAACTTGAAACTCTCAGTGATAGTGATTACACTAAAGAATATGAGAAGATTTATAACTAAGATATGTCATTGAAAGTAGGATTTGAACATTTGAATGAAAATGAAATCATAAAGTATTATTTACAGTATGAGTTTGATGATGAAGAATGCAATAAGATAATTCTGAGAAGAATACATAATGGGAAGTTTTGGTTAGATGACAGAGTAATAGACATTACTGTTGACGTAATTCATGAAGTAATTGGACTATCTAAATCTGGAGTCATACCCTTTAATGAAAAGAATGTGAAGAAAACTATATTAGATAACACAAAATCATCTTACAATGGTAGAGGTATAGTAATTAGCAAGATACAATAGGATGATGTCAGATATTTGTGCAAGATCCTTATAGCTAAGTTTTGTGCAAATTCAAGAGAAGATGACATGGTAGCTAGAATGATTCATGCAGCCTATTTAACGTGTGTTGACAAAGTTCAATTAGACATGTGTGAAATCTTGAGAATACAAGTATTTGAGAACTTGGAGAAGATAAAGAAAACTAAGAATTCCCAGTTCAGATTCTCATCATTGATCACTTATATGTTTTTCCATTTGTTAAGAAGATTCCCTTACACTATTGGTAATTATTGGAATGATGGTAAGACAACAATGGAAAGGATAAACAAAGTGTACATGAGACATCTTATTGACAAGGTCAATGAGAGTGCAATATTGGTAATAAAAACATTTCAGAACCTAATGAAGAACAGGTCAAGGATTCCTCAGTCAATTATTGAAAAATATAAGAATTAAATATGTTTTATGGTTGATACTGACTTTACATACAATGAAGAAGTTGAACCAAGAATAGAATTCATAGACCCTCTTGGCTATGAAGTTTCTGAAACTGAAGTAGAAGAGTATGTGAGCAGATTGCTTAAGAGCAAAGTGGATACTCATAGCAATAGGTTTGGGACTTTTGAGGAGAAATTCAACTCCACAAAGTCTATTCAAGAAGAGAAACAGTCAAAGAAGAGAGCTGACAATACAATCAAGAAAATCCTAAAAGACATAGGATTGGAAAAACAAGAGTTTGAGATTGCCAAACAAATAGCAGCAACTATTAGAGACATTGGAAAAAAAGAAGTTTTCTTTGTTCCACCCCTATCAGCAGTTGAGATTGGAAATTTGTAGCATAAAGTAAAAATAGAACAAGTAGAACAAAAAATAAGGATGCCTACTAGATCATCTGCAACTCCACCAGCAAAAAGGATGAAGGAAATGGCTACTGGATCGGGAAAAAGGTAGAAAAAAATAGTTCCACCAGTACAAAGGAAGATAGAAACAATCAGAGAGGATGAAGACATACAAGTGAAAAAGAAAAAATGGAAACCAAAGATTGAGAAAGTGAATGAATAGATCATTCGTGATGGAGACTTTTAAAAAATGAACAAGTACTATGATCTTTACAATTATTCAGAAAGATTAAATTTGGAAAATGCAGTTGTGAGACACATGATTTTAACAGATAAGAAGTTTGATACAATTCAAGGTAAGATTCTTGATGACTTATTTGAAAAGCTAGTTAATAGGAAAAAGAGAGCAACAAAGGAAGATAGTAAAATCAGAGAAAATCTTGTAAGAAAGCTATGTGAAATTAGAAATGAAGATCACTTTAAGGAGATAATGAAAGAGATTGGAACCCTTCTAAGGACAAAGAAAAGAACCATTCAGATAATGGGAGGAAACTATGAAGAAATTAATAAAGAAACATAGGAAGCAATAGTAAAAGTGATGACATCTAGTGTTGGTAAACACTCTAGTGCAGTAGTGGTAGCAGAACATGCAGAGGAAGTTGAGCAACAAAGGATTCCCTCTCCACCATCAATTAACATTGAAGATGAATCAATGCATGTGGAAGGAACTAAGATAACATTGGACAGTGATGACAATCCGTTCAAAAATCTTGAAAACATTGTTGACAATTCAACTCTAGAAGAACAAGACAGAGCTAGTGTAGAAGAAAAGGAAGAAACAAGGAAAGAGAAAGAAAAACAAACTGATATTCAAGCAAGCACAAAAATTCAAGAACAAGAAGTCCCCAATAAAGAGGAAATCAATATTACACCAGAGACTACAAAGAAATCACAGATTGGATCAATATTAGAAAGCTTTGGAAAAGATGTTGATGATGATGATCAGATAGAATTGATCACATCCCTGAATAAAATCATTGGAAAGAACAAGAAGATGAAAAGACTTGAAAGTTCATTACTGGAACTAATAGATAAGTTACAAAGTGTTGTAACTAACTAGATAGCAGAGGTAGATCCACTAGAGAAAGCTAAGAAAGTAATGAATGCATTTGATAATGAGTTCACTGATCTATTAGATATTGCTAAAGTGAAGGCTCAGGCAGCCTATGAGGCCAAAATATGTCATGATATAAGTCAGAATATTAGAAATGATATTAACAATCTGGATATATGTATAAAAGACTTGAGAAAGAATTTAGATAGAGGTAAAGCCATGTACATTCAGTGTACAAAATCTGAAGATCATGTATTTGAAGTAATTCAAAAGATTAAGGTCAAAGAAGTAGAAATTCAGACAAAAATAAACCTATTAGCCAGCCCTAATATGAAGATTTTGGAGATTGAGAAAAGAATCAACAAGATATTTGATGATATAAGGATTCTAAATGGTGTAAAGGATAGGAAATTGAAAATATTTTCTCTTCTAAGAGAACACATTTTAGTAAAGATTAGCATCATTGAAGGACAGTTGGAGGAATTTCTTTCATCAAAGACATCTTTTGAGAAGTTTAGTTTCGCAAACCTTCAAGCATGTGAAATCAGATCTTATAGATTGTGTGCACTACTTAGTGTTGTAGAATCCATTAAGAAGGCATGGGAAAAGGAGTTAGAGACTATTAAAGTAAATTTTGTAGATTGTGTTGCAAGCCTACCGGCTCTGCAATCTCGAATCAAGGTATACAACTTTTTTTTGAAATCATAGTTTTTGGCACTTTTTTGTCATTGTTGTCAAAGGGGGAGAGATATATAGCAAAAAATTGATGTATATATATGATAAGGAAGTATATTCTTAGGGGGAGTATGGAATAAAGATAAGATTTATGGAGTTATAAGGATAGCAAAAGTATTTTTGTTATCATGGCAAAAATTTTGAGTTTTTGTAATTTTGACACTTAGCCAATTTTCTCATATGTTGCCACCAATGACAAAGGGGGAGATTGTTGGAAATTTGGCTGAGTTAGATACTTAGATGTTGTCATTATGGCAACATATAGTCTACATGAAGAACACATATGACAGAGAGCAAGTATAACAGAACGTAGAGCTAAATTGTCCAAGTGTAAAGCAACATTTTCCTAGTGTACTTGAAGAAAGTTTTGATTAGCGATGTTGATTGAAGAAAGTTCAGTGCTTGTGCACTTAAACATAGATACTATGATGACTATTAAAGACTCACCTGAGTGAAATTCTGTACGACATGTATGGAAAGAGATATGGCAGTTTTACTAAAGACAATGTTAAGCCGATAGGACAGAATATGAAGACAGAATTGGTAAAGAGTTAAGGGATTATTTTGTTTATCAAAATAATGTCTTAACAATATAAAGAGATGACATCCTAGATGTTAACTCTTGGGTAAATATGTATAATCTTATGTGAAGCTGACTATAATGCTATTAGTTCTAATAACTTGTATAAATGTAAGGCATATGGAATGCGAAAGACAGAATGTAATAGAGATATACATGTGATGATAATATAGTGGAATGTATGTGAAGAGATATTGATGCGAAGTTGTGAAAGGAAAGAAAGAAAGTATAAGGTTCTGTACCTTTCCCTATTTTGTAATCTGTAATCATTGTACATTACTTATTTGGGAAGTGGGCTCATCTTGTAATCATATTTTGTACTTCCAACTCTTAGCAGGGTTGAGGCTTCTAACAAAGCCTAAAGTCCCTTAATCAGGACTAAGACACTATATGCTTGTAATAGGCTCCTAATAGGGTCAACATCCTTAACATAATACTTTTGATTAGTGAATCTTTGTGAGTACCATCCCCATCGGGGTTTTCCCTTGGCCATGGTGTCCTTGAGAACAAATTGTGTGCTAAAAATGTTTCACACTTCTATGAATCATTATATTCAATAACACTCAAGAATGAGGTCTCAAAAAGTGATTCATAGCTCCCTAGGCATGGAATCACAAGGATGTTTATGGGGCTCTTAGCTAGAGCTATTAAGCATATGACCTTGCTAAGCAAACCATGCAATGGGAGATTCCAAAAAGACAAGGGCAAGAATGCCAATATCCTCAAGAATCAATATGAAGGATGCAATGCAAACTATACCAAAATGAAGATGCAAGTATGCAACTAAGCTATAGAAATGAAAGTATTACAAGCCTTCCTAATTAAGCTATGTGGATTAAGATAGAACAATGAAAGAAACTAAGTTAAGATGCAATGGAAACTAGAATGTAATGCAAGATTGAAAGCTAGAATGCAACAAAGTCTCCAAAGCTCCAAGATCACCAAGAAAACCTGCAGCATAACATTAGTATGAAGAATCAAGATTGCCAGAATGAGAAGAGAGCTCTTCTTTTAAAGAAAGATGGACTAAGGAGATTAAGAGGCAAAAGATTTAATCAAGGGTGGAGCTTGAAAGTGGAATCAATCCTTGTGCACAAATCTCCTCCAATGAGAAAAGAGTGTTGACTTTTGTCCCATGTGAGACAAAAAGGCCTTTTATTCTTATTTATAAAATAGGAATAATGCTTTATTTTTGCAACTTAGGATAAGAGATAAGTGGGGTCTTTTTATTTAATAAAAGGGGAGGGAATTCCTTTTAATTAAAAAAAGACTTAGGATAAGATGGTTAATCCATAGAATATAATCAAATAAATGATAGAATTAGGATTTGATCAAGGAAATTGATTTAAATTGAAAATATTGCAAAGCATTGATTTAGGAAATTGATAAATTGATGAATGGGGGCCCAAAGTATAGGTGACCATTTTAGGGTGCATACATTTGCCCCTCTTTGGGTAATGTGTGATCATTCTGGGAACACATGTTGCCAAAGAATGGAATTGAAATGTGAGATTGATTTGGGATCACAAAACAACCCAGACATGTGATCGATGGACAGGAACACATCAGGACAAAGATAAGCTGATTGAAAAAGACAAGGCCAACACCCCTATAAATAGGTAATTGTAAAGTCTTAGATAAGAGATAAGAATCTCAAGCAAGGTTGCCCCAAGAGAAGTAATTGATAGGTTTGACAAAGCTAAATCAAGGATTGAAGTTTGATAGGTACTGCTCCCTCATGATTGAAATCAAAATGAGATAGAGGAGAAATAGAAAATTGATAAATTTGATCAAATCAAACTAAAGATAAGGTTCTTGATAAGATGAAAGATATAAGGATCATAGAACCAAGGTGGATCATCAAGCATGAAAGATTATGCCCCAAGGTTGAATTAGAAGAAAAGAAGTGGGGTAAAAATGAATGGAAGATAGAAGTTTGGAAGAGGTGAAAAGAAATGAAGAGAAGAAAGAGAATTTTCCTCAAGAAAGAGGATGCCTCAAAATCAATCAACTGTTTAAGATAGGAAATTTCAATTGAGATCACAAAAGAAGATAAGAAAATGAAGATCAAAATGTGACCATAGTTGATTAAAAGTCCAAAAGAAAGATGAAGGGAAAACCTTCTCAAACTCATAATGCGGCCTAAAAATGCAAATTAACATGAAGTTTAATAATGCAAGCTACATGAAAAAATGGTTTACTTGCAAGGTCACAAAGCCTTTAGACTCTAATAATCATCATCGAGCTTTATTGGTAGTGTCACAAGATCATACAATATACACTAGCATAACTATGGGTATATGAATATGATCCATATTAGATAGATATGTGGGAATCCCACCTAAGCATCAAAGACATGTAGGGCAAGAGGACTAGTGCAGTGAGGTTCCCCAAGTTTAGTATAGCAAGATTATGCTTGCATCAAGACACAAGAAAGTCAAGATGACCATAAGCATGCACTTGTGGAAAACAATCAAGGATAATACATTGCAGGTCTGTAGTGTCAAGTATAACAAGCATAAATGCTCATGACAGTTAGGACTAACAAGATATACCCACAAGCAGAAAACAAACAAAACATGTCCTCATGCCCCTAGTCTTCTAGCTATGCATCATCAACAACTATTAGGGATAGAACACTCATCAAAAGGAATCATCATAGACAACACACAAAGAAATAAAGTCCAGCAAGTCTCAGTGAGTCAAGTGTTTAAGTGTGTGTGTGTAGGTCATAGAGTCAAATTTTGAGTATCGCATCTGCCAGTGAGAAATATCATATCATCCTAGACATCGGGTAGGATATCTGATAAGTGTTGAAAAACACAATTGGAAAGTGTTGAGAAACACTGTTTATGAGGTGTCCTAAAGACTAACACATCCAAGAGACCAAAGCTAACATAGTTATTCCCCCTAGATAAAGACAAAGACCAATTCCAAACTAAGACAACAAGGACAAGGCATGATGGAGAAAGGCTAAGTGTCAAGAGACACATGCTAAGAAATAGGGGTGCAAAGGTCTCAAGTAGCGCCCGTTTCCAGGTTTTCACCTCTTGGCAGATTTTTTTAGGACTTTTTATATTTTTTAGGATTTTTGGAATATATAATTTTTTTGGAATTTTTTAGGATCCATAAGATATACAAAGGATGCCCCCAGATAGAATGGGCATCAAACTCCCAAGAAAGATCACATTGTGCAGTCCCAATGTCTAGCAAGGTGGAGAACAAAAGGGTTTAGCAAGCTGGTGGAAGAGATGGAAGATAAGAGAATGAAGGAGAATGAAGGGAAAAATTGTCATGTGAAGCACATTTGGACAAGCAATGAAAAGCCAGCATAGGAGAAGTCACAAAGGTGTAATGTAAAAGAAGAAAATGATGCAGTCCAAAGGAGTAGACATGTCAAGTGATTTCATAGCATCGTGTTTTACTCTTTTTTATATTAGATCAAGACCAAAGGAAAAAAAGGATAGTGAAAGGCTAGAATGAATGAAGGCTAAACATGAGTGGAATGAAAGCAAGATCAACTTAAGATAGCTCACAAGATAGCCGAATGTTCGTGTATAGGTCAACATTGTCAAGATCAAAGAGAGAAGATGGAATGGATGAAATATGTAGAAGAACTACGCATGATGCTTGATTTCTAGGTTTTCATCACAAAACTTATCCAAGGTGCCAAAAGGGAGTGGTTTTCACCATAGGATGAATTTATTTCTCTTTACTTTTGCTACCAAGGTGCCTATTTCCAAGTTTCCACCAAGGCACATTTTCAATTTTGTCATTTTTTTTTGTTTTCTTTTTTCTATTTTTTTAATTTTTTTGGAAGAAAGCGATCATTTTAGATAATGCTCCTTGAAAGGATAAACCATGATATGCCAAGGATTCAAAATAATATGCTCAAAGATGCTGATAGGGAAAGGAAGATGGAAGAGAAAAATGGAGGATAAGGTTCTATGTAAAGTGAGTGAGGTTGGAATATAGGAGGAATATGCAAATGAGGAAAAAGGATAGAAGGTAGAAGGATAATGAATGCAAGGATTTTGAAAGGGTAGATGGAAAGAAAGGCAAGATCAACATCAACACACACCTTGAAGGTGTTGGAAATATAAATGGGAAAGTAATACTGAGACGGGGGGGGGGGGGGGGGGTGAATCAGATATTACTCACTTCTATCCTTTTAAGCTGTTAAAACTTTATGCATTATGTAAATAAATCTTGATCATTCTAAGTAACATGACATGTCAAGCAACATACTTGAAATCACACATAACACAATAAATTTTGGTAACCCATAAACCCTTGAAAGGTAAAACTGGGGTGGGGATGACACCCACAAATCTTCACTACTATAGTAATAAGTTTTGCCTATTAAGGCTTTAAAAAATGTGATCAAATCATGATCTACCTTGTGAGAGGTCTTCTTGGTTAAAAGCTTAAAGACTTGTATAGTCTACCTTGTTAAAGGATTTAGGACTTACAACAAAGTAAGCACTTGGTAAAGAGATTTACAAAAGTCTGTTAAGACTACTTGGTTAAGAGATTTACATTGATACATTGGTCAAAATGTTTCAGTACCTAATCTTTCAGTTTGCACTAGTATGCAGATTACAGATCTTCTCTTTCCTTTGTATTTCGATCTCTTTTATCTGATTTTTCTTGATTCTATCCTTTCACTGCTTAGCTTGGTCACTGAACTTTTTCTGAATACTTTTCTATTCTGAATATACTTCTCTGATCATCTTCTCATACTAATTCAATCTTATTTCTCTAATTCACACACACTTTTCTCTAATCTAGATCTTGCCTTTATATAACAACAAGAATGTTTTTCCATTTCAAGATCTATGGTCCAGATTTATTTCCATTGCCGCCTAAACTATACAATTTTTTGATTGGCTCTAGGTTTTACATAGGGATCAATGATAATAGTATGGATATGTAATTACCTCCGTAATTACCTCAATAGGCAAAATATGAAACATTATTATCACCAAAAATGGTTTACCTTGATCATTGTGCCATTCCAAACTTGTATGTCAATTCTGGCTAACTCAGCAAAAGTCATTCCTGGCACTTGGCATTAACTGTACTTGGCATCGGTTGAACTTCTCTGTCACTCGGTAATCATTGATATGTGTAACTCAGCAACAACTATACTCACAGCATATTACAAACATATAGTGACCAAGACTTTACTCGGTAGTACTACTGCTCTGTAAGTATACAATACAGGACTCAGCCTTTACAGAATGACTCGATCATAGTGATGACCGACCATCATTGCCTAGATATGACTAAGTGTGAAAACACTAATGGTAAACAAGACTATAGAGATCTATGATCTCCCCCTTTGACATTAGTGGAAAAAACACTTTGTCATGACATTCGTATTTACAATTACAAAAATATGTTTGTACTAGCCTAATACTCCCCCTGAGATATATATACATATTCAAAATTGTGTTACCTATCCCTGTTTTATCCTTGTCCATACTTGTGTCATGATGATTCCCCCTTGTTTTTGACACAACTTATTTCTTCATCAGTAGGTAGGTCACAAATTTTCTCCAGAAAAGGTCTATGCAACACCATGATCATGTATAGTGCATCCATCCATGTAGTTGAAGCAAGGTTCAAAACTTCTATTTGCACTTCTAAATCAGTAGCTAAACTGATGAGACCTTCAGCTATGGACAAATGTGGATCACTTTGGATCAATGTTTTAGCCTTTGCTAATTTCCTCTGTATAGCCTCCAGATGCAGTGTCAAGACAGTTTGAATATAAAGTAGGCAAGAATGAATCTTGCCATCATTAGCCATTAGCTCGGCTAACTTACCTTGTGTCTGCATGACCTTCACATAATGTCCAGCACTGGTGTTTGCATCCAAGGTCAAGGACTGACTTGTAGCTTTAATCTCTTGCTTGAGAGTTTCAAGAAAATGTTGATTCTCTTCTGTGAACAGTTCAACATTACATATTTTGGCCAATAGAGACTATCCGTTCACAACTAATCTCTTGGTCTCCTTTACCAAATTTGACATCTCAACCTATTTTATTGCTATCTCAGTAGATATCTTGTTTAGCATTTTGGTCTCAAATCATCGTTCTGACCATTCAAATAGCTTATCACTTGCTTGACTAACTTCATTATTGACCTTTTGAACAATATGTACAAGTTGTTCTAAGATGGGGGTGAAACTATTTACATCAGATAAGTCATAAACTTCACTGAATATATCTTTGATTTCAAAAAGAACCTATTTTTTCTGATGCTCTCTTCAAAGTTCTGCTTGTCTTCTTTTCTTTGTCAGAAAATCTGCCAGTATTTGCATTTGCTCATAGGATAGATTGTCAGTATCCCATTTTGGATTAACAATGTCCTCATCAAGTGTGACCTCATCTATCTCCTTCTGTGCTCTTGGTGGAGTGCATTCACTCGACATCTATACAAGGGCTTTGATTGCCTCTTGTTCCTTTGGTTCTTGTTCTTCAATGAATTTTCCTTTTATGTTTTCTTCTCCCTTCTCCTTCTCCTCAGCAAGAGGACTAACAGCTTGCTCATCTAATTTGATTCTGTGTTCCTCTGTGTTGTGTTCTTTCTTAGGAGGACTCTTAATGTTGTCTTCTTCTTTGACTTCTTCCTCGACAGATTGTGTTAGTGGTACCAACTTGATGGGTTCCTCAGTAAGACTTATACCAACTAACTTATCAATAGTAGCAACTCCAAGTAGAGTGGGATTCTCATCTGTAGATTTTGTGCTCAAAATGGTGGGATAATCCATGACTTGCAACAGTACTGTGTTGCTACCTGGCAGGGGTGTGTCAGTTGCCTTTATGTTCTTTAAATCATTCTCAGTTAAGAATGAATTCTTAATGGAGCTCTCCTCTGGTATGTCAACAATGTGAACCTCAAAAGTATCATGTGATTTCACTTCCTTAGGAGTATCAGTCTCCATTTTATTTTTCTTGTTGTCAGGTTCAACAATTGTTGAAGTGCTAGCAATCTTTTCTTCATCTTTATCAATCAATAAACCAAACACTATTTTCCAAATTTTTAGAATTTCTTGCACAACATCTTCAACCTTGTGTTGAAGAATTAAATAGGCTCTAAGTTTAGGATCAAACTTTCCTCTATATTGCTCAACTATCTATTTGATGTCTGTAGGAGTGAGAGTAGATTCAACTTGTGCTAATGTACTCTCTCTTATTTCCTTCTCTATTTGTAAAACATACTCCCATTTTTGTGTGATCTTGTTGCATAATTCCTTTGGAATTCTATTTTCAATCTCAATTGGCAACATCTTGAAAATGCATAACTATTCAAGAATAGCATCCTCAACTTTCTCTTTATCTCCAATGCTCATTTGTCCAAACTTTAATCTTTTCACCTCATCTACTATAGCTGTGCTAGTAATCTTAAGACATAATTCATCAATAGTGAGTTGATGTGTACCCTGTTGTGTAGCCTTCCCCTTTATTTCTTCATCACTTTCAGTTTATTCATCATAATCTTGTGTTAGAACAAGTTTCCTTCTTGGCTTCTTCATAGCCTTAGTCAGCACTATTTTGGGTTGAGCGAGTTTTCACTTTACAGATGTGGGAGGCATCTTAGGAGTCTCGGTATTGGTTCTTCTAGTCTGAGGCCTTAGTGATGGTGTCACTGACACTTTATGTTTCAACACTCTTTTCTTTGGTGGGGACTTGACAATTACTAGTTTCTTCTCTTCTTCTTCTTCTTTCTCACTACCACTGGTTGCACTCTTTTCATCTTCTCCCAATCCTTGGGTCAACTCTAGTGGTGCATCCTTCTCAGATTCTTTAACTTATTCTTCTAGATTTTTCACTATCTTCTTTCTTCTCCTCTCAGTAGTGGCAGCTAATAATCCCAAAGAGATCTTGGATTTGGCCTCCTCAAATGTACCAAAGTAAGGTTCCTTAGCATCAATTTCCTCAACTAAGAGAGCTATGATTGTAGCAGTAGCTTCATCAATATTGAGTTCATAGGGTAATGACATTAGCCATGAAACCCTCGGTAGGAATGCCTATACATAGGTAAAGTCTGTCTACCAGAAAACATATGTCTTTACTATATTTCTCAATCACAGACACAGGGACTCTAGTCCTATTCCTCATCTTCTTCTTAAATTCAATGAAGTAATTATCCATTATCCCTTCAAAATCATCACCAATCTGATTTATAAAATCATTTATTTGAACAGTGACGGGCTTCTTCTTATTCCATGTCACATCATCAGGTTAGGAAAACACTTCTTGACATAAAAGAATATACAGACCAGTAGGGAACTGAACTTACACATAGAATTCTTTGCCATCTGGATGGAGTTCAAGTTTTTGGCAAGTTGAGTCAGTTGGAGCTCGGCAAGATCATATGTGTGCCCTCTCTTAATTATCTTCCATGCCTGGTCCACTACCATACAGGGGATGCTGTCCAATCGACTGGATTGGTAAAACTTATGCGAGATAACTCTAACAACAAAGTCAATTTCTGGATCAGTGATGGTGGAAATTGTCATTTTGCGTTTGTTCCAAATTGCTTAGGTATTTTCTTGAATGTCTTCTTTGCTTGCACATTTCATCATTCTCTTTCCATCAATTGTAGGGTAACCAGTGACTTTGTGTATCATTTCCTTTTTGATCTTTACCGGTCCATCTTCTAGCCATAATTGCATGTCATGTACTCGGCCCAAAAAAATCTTTATCCATTCGACCTTGAAATTTTGTGGGAAATTTAGGGCATGCACTAACCCTGTATCAACAACAACCTTATGTTCTGGCTTCAGCACTCCGTTGACACATAGTTTGTCATATGCTTCCCTGATCGCATAATCACCAATTTCTCCAATTTTGCACATATAGCAAGACCTAACGTCATTCATCAATAACACATTCTCCGGAGTAGAAGATAGGGCTCCATTCAAATCTCCTTTGATAGCACTTTTGGATATTGCCTTGAATACCCTCGGTTTGCAAACTTTGTTCCTTACAAGTTGCACATTGTAAACTTCCATTCCTTGTTTCTTGACTGGTGCGGATGAAGATGATGCCATTTTAAATTGTAATTTTTGAAAAGAAAATATTTTCTCAGTAAAGTACCTTTTTGTCAATAACACTGCAAATGAGTTTTGCCAAAGGCACGTTGAGAAAATTCAAAATCGCTTTGCTTGATCTGGTTGCACAAATTTTGAATTATTCTGTAAAATCTCGAATAGCCTGGTGAAATGAAATTAACAACTTTCCTTTTTATAGAATCTAAAAAAATAGGATTAGGGCCTCATAAATGCTCTGTACAAATTTTGGTGGAATATACCTGTCTCAGCAGACTTATGTTAACCTCAGTTAAACACAAGCTTGTTCAATATAACCATTGTCTTACAGCTCAACAAACATTGATAGCTCAGTCAAGACACTGATGCTTGGCATCATAAGTTAAATTTTCTATTTTGCTCAGTTATGTCCTAATGCATCTTGATCTATGTAGATATGGACTTTTGCTTATTATTGTGTTAAGAACTGATGAAAGATAAGCTTTGCAAGAATCAGTTCCAAACATACCTTTCATGCTTAGTTAGAAGAAGTATGATCACTTGATCCATCAGATTGGGTGACCTCAGATGTGCTTGCTTCAGTTGTAGTTCCTTCTTCTTTCTTCTTCCATGTCTAGTTCATCTATCTCTTCAATTTTTTGTGAATATCTTCATTCTGGTTATTATCATTGCTCGGCATGGGTGATCTGCAATCTTTCTTTAAATGACCGACCTTATTACATTTGTAACAGACCATGCTTCCATTCATCCAACTTTTAGATCTACCTCTAAAATGAGTCTTCATGCAATTGGCTCTGATGTGTCCATACTTTCCACAATAATGGCAATTGTACCAAGTGTTGTAATCCCAATTGTCACAATTGTGCTTTGTGACTGGCTTTGTTTTCTTGTTAGATGACCATCTTGGTTTTGATCTGATTCAAATGCTTTGTGCCCATATTTCTGAAAATTGAAACAACTTCCTTGAAACTTAGGTGAGATGGATGGATTACTAGCCTTGGATCTACATTCATGTGCTTGATGTCCATGCTTCTTGCAGTTAAAACAATGTCCATTAAACTTAGGTTTAGAATTAGACTTACCATGTTTGCTTCTACCTATGTTGGATGTATGTCCTGGCTTTCCACAGTGATGACAAATGGGCTTGGTGTTCTTTGGTTTAGCAATCTTCTATTCTCCATTCATTGATGATTCTCCTTCTTTAGTAGATGAGTGTTCATTTAGTCCAAGTCTAGATCTATCACCAGATCTCCTAGGTGACCTTAACAGTTCTTCAAAATATTTTGTAGCTTCATTAGGTTTGTTCATCCTTTCATTAATTTCTTTCTTAGTTCTCAACTCATGTTTCAGTTGATTATTTTTAGATCTTAGTTGATTGATCTCCATGTCTTTCTTGCCCAATTCTTGATTTGCCAGCAGTAGTTGGTTTACCATATCTAGTTGATTATTAGTCAACCTTTTCATGTCACTTGTTCTTTCATCTAGCCTTATTGAAATTTGTCTTTTGTCTTCTTTAGCCATTTCCTTATCATCTTCAGCTTTCTTTTTCTGCTCCACTACTTCACAAAGTCTGATAGATTGAATTTCCTGTTCTCTCTTTAGAGTCTTGATTTCATCATTCAGTATGGTATTTTTCTCTAGTATTTCTTTTATGGCTTTATCACTCTCGGCAGTGTTACCATTGTCAAATAGTCCAGAAATATCTTCCTCTTTGTACTGTGGTTCATTTTGTTGAATTGCAATCTCTCTTCTCTTGCTCAAGGATTTCTTCAATTCTCCTCTAGCTACTTCCAGCTATTGTAATGCTAGTTGTACTTTAATCTTTTGATTTTCTATGACCTTTCCCAATTTGTAAGCTTCCATCTTAAGATCTTTTTCCTCAAGTGGTTAGACCTCCTTGTGAGAAACCTACTGCTCTGATACCAATTGTTGGAAATATGGAAATATAAATGGGAAAGTAATACTGAGAGGGGGGGGGGGGGGTGAATCAGATATTACTCACTTCTATCCTTTTAAACTGTTAAAACTTTATGCATTATGTAAATAAATCTTGATCATTCTAAGTAACATGACATGTCAAGCAGCATACTTGAAATCACACATAACACAATAAATTTTGGTAACCCATAAACCCTTGAAAGGTAAAACTGGGTGGGGATGACACCCACAAATCTTCACTACTGCAGTACTAAGTTTTGCCTGTTAAGGCTTTACAAAATGTGATCAAATCATGATCTACCCTGTGAGAGGTCTGCTTGCTTAAAAGCTAAAAGACTTTTATAGTCTACCTTGTTAAAGGATTTAGGACTTACAACAAAGTAAGCACTCGGTAAAGAGATTTACAAAAGTCTGTTAAGACTACTCGGTTAAGAGATTTACACTGATATACTGGTCAAAATGTTTTAGTACTTGATATTTCAGTTTGCACTAGTATGCAGATTACAGATCTTCTCTTTCCTTTGTATTTCGATCTCTTCTATCTGATTTTTCTTGATTCTATCCTTTCATTGCTTAGCTCGGTCACTGAACTTTTTCCAAATAATTTTCTATTCTGAATATACTTCTCTGATCATCTTCTCATACTGATTCAATCTTATTTCTCTGATTCACACACACTTTTCTCTAATCTAGATCTTGCCCTTATATAACAACAAGAACATTTTGCCATTTCAAGATCTATGGTCCAGATTTATTTCCATTGCCACCTAAACTATACAATTTTTTGATTGGCTCTAGGTTTTACATAGGGATCAATGATAATAGTATGGATACATAATTACCTCCATAATTACCTCAATAGGTAAAATACAAAACATTATTATCACCAAAAATGGTTTACCTCGATCATTGTGCCATTCCAAACTTGTATGTCAATTCTGGCTAACTTGACAAAAGTCATTCCTGGCACTTGACATTAACTGTACTCAGCATCGGTTGAACTTCTCTATCACTCGGTAATCATTGATATATGTAACTCAGCAACAACTATACTCTCGATATATTACAAACATATAGTGACCAAGACTTTACTCGACAGTACTACTACTCGGTAAGTATACAATACATGACTCGACCTTTACAGAATGACTCGGTCGCAGTAATGACCGACCATCATTGCCTAGATATGACTAAGTGTGAAAACACTAATGGTCAACAAGACTATAGAGATCTACAGAAGGGTGGCGAGAGGATGGAGGAAATGTGAATGAAGGAATACGTGAAGGAATATGGTGAATGGATAGTAGAGGTTGCAGTTTAGGCGCATGGAGTGGAAGAATGTTTTTGGAAGAAGATGAAGTAGAAGTCTTTGGAAGCTTGAATGTCAAGTTCACTTGTTGCTCAACATTAGACTCTTTCAAGAGAGAGTTTGGAATCCATATAGCCATAGGCTTTTCATTTCTTTTTGATGATTTAGAGAGAATATCTTCAATGATAGATTTTGGAACCCATACCTGTCTTGTAGTTTTATTCTTAGATATCTCTTTTGACTTTATGCCCCCGTGTCGATTAGAGGAGACATGTTGATCCTCTTTTTTAGATGGATTCTTGTATTGCTTCTTTTTCTTGTATTGAACATTCAAGTTACTTCCAAAAGACTTGGGACTTGTGGAAGAAGAAGAAGAATGTGACTAGTTTAGATGGGTGGGTGAATGCAAAGGATTCAAGGGTATGCATCTATGTTGATCTTGAGGAAAGATATGGGATGGAGGGATGTAAGGACCCAAGATGGATGACAAATTAGGAGAATTAGGAGGGGAAAGTGAAGGGACATAAGGACCCAAGATGGAAGGAAGATGTTAAGCCCTTAGTATTGGTGGAGGAGGTCCAAGGATGGATGTGGAAGACGCAAAAGGATAATCAATAAGTTCATCAACATGTGTAGGACAACCAATGACATCAGCATCTTTAGAGTGAGCATTAGGGCTTTCAATCAGATTATGAACATCTTGAATAGGAGCAACTTCTTTGATAGGATTGTTCAAAGCTTGCAAAGACCTAGGAAGAGTAGAAAGTGGAAGTGAACATGGAGTGGTAGAACAAGAAGATGGAAGACTTTGAGCTTGACATGGATCTCTGGATAGCATAAGCATATCAGCTTTCTTTTAATTTTCAATAGGCTTAACATTGGAAGTAATAACACCAGTTTTAGTAACCTTAATGGAAGTATCATCTTTGGAAAGCACAAGTGTGGTAAGGTTATTTTGATTGTCAGTAAGCTCAAAGGTGTGAGTAGTAGCTTGACCTTGCTTAGGAGAAGACTTAAGACATGGTGGAATAAATGAGGAAGGGCATAAAGAATCAAAAGAACCATGAAACATATAAGAGATATTATGAATAGGATTGGATGACATGGAGGGTTCTTGATCTTGATCTTTCTTTATGTTATTTTCTTTATCATTTTTAGAGTCCTCTTGACATGGAGCCACTTCTAAGGACAAGGAAGCAGATTGGAATTGTATGGAAGACTTTGGAAGAAATGGTGAAGGGCTAGCTGAAGTAGGCATTATAGGGTATAAAGGCTTAGGCTCTTTAGGTTTAGCATTATTTAAAGTATTTGCAGCCAAGTGAAGGTTAGCTTGGACTTCTTTAAGAGGTAGATCTTGAGGATAACTATAGGGAACTGCATGAAAAGTATTAGGGTTTTTGTCAGATGAAGGATTTGTGAAAGATTTGAAAGACTTCACAACTTTAGGAGATGTAGGGGTATTGGAAGAAGTAGGGGATGGAAGGGAACCATCACAAGACAAAGTTCCAGCATCAACATGATCTTGCTCGAGAGTGAAATCTTTATTTTCAGTAGGAGAATTCTTAGAGGTGAGCTCCTTATAGTAGCAACATTTATAATTAGTGCATTGAGCTTTCTCTTCCTCAATAGAAGTTGTATCATCCAAGTATTGTTCACAAAAATTATCAAATTCTCTTTCGAAATCAGAATCATATGGATCACCATTGTGATCTTCCCAATGTGATGACCCATTTCTAGTAAGCACAAGCACATGACTAGGAGGACTGTTAAGAATAGAGGTGTCATAGGTATCACTACATTGTCCATCATCATAGTCATCATAGTCATCATAGTCATCAAAGATGGGTGTGTCACTCTTCATGGAAGAGGTATCACAAGGATTGTCATGTTGCTCATTATGGTATGTCTTGAGAAGAGACGTATGACTCTTGGGAGGAGTAGAAGAGGAACAAGACTATGAAGAAGAGGAAAGTAAAGACCTAGTGGAAGAAGAAGAATGAGAATAATGTCTAGAAGAATCATGGTAAGACTTGGAAGATGAGGAAGGATGAGAAGACTTAGAAGATTAAGCATGTTTGGAAGAAGGAGGTCGTGACAGGTTCATGTGTATGGTCCTAGCAAAGGCATCTGTTTCGATCGATTTTTCTTTTATTTTTGTCATAAATTTATCACCCATGCAATTTTTGGAGGAATAATACTCTTCAAATTAAGCAATGAGTTATAGATCATCTATTTTCAAGAGAGGTTCCATGACAAGATAGTTGAAATCCATGGTTCTGCAAGAGGAGGAATCAAGCATGGAAGTGACATAAGAGATGAACAGAAGAAGATAGACTAGATAGTAAGAGGAAAAGAATCAAGAAGACGTGAAGAGTTTCCTATGGGAATGGAAGACTAGAAAAACATGGGAAATGTGGAAGAAAGAGGACCAAGAGTCATTTTGTGCAACCTGATACCATTTAAGTTCATACTTGACAGCTCCGGATTGCAGACAGTAGAAAGACAAAAAATTGATTTTGTGTGACAGTTCGTAGAATAGTCGTAAGATACAATCTGGCAAGATGATATTTTGCACAAAGTAGTACGATACTTTCCAGGTAGTTGGTGCGATAGAACATATAATAGGTAGGTGATACAAAGTCAGTGACAAAGTATCGCACGATATTATCTAGGCAAGTGGTGCGATAATTGTTCAATCTTGCATAATTGCGACCAGTGAGTGTATAAAATGCAGTTTTGAAGCAATTTGGTCAAAGTTGAAGGTTGATAAGTTCACTTTCTTGATTTCAAACGTAGTAATAACAGAGAACAGATAGGTTTTCAAACAGTAGGTGATCAAACATGTCATAAAACACTTGAACAAGGGAAAAAGCAACCTTGCCAAGACATGCAATTGGGATATCAAAACAAGAAAATCCTATGAATGCTACCATGATGTTTGATGTTCAAGAACGTTTACATGGGTAAGTCACAGTGAAGACAAATCAAGCACTTACTAGCCTAAAAAGACAAAGGCTCAATACTCAACAACTTGGCCCACACTTGATGTCCCATCGCCTCACACAAAGTGGTTGCCCACAATAGATGTTGGCTTTGTCGTGGAAGTGCCAATGACACAACCAAAGGAACATAGATGGTGAGTAAAAATCTTGGGGTGATCTGAGTAATCCACTAGGATTGATCCTTGCACCAAGATGTTGAGTAGAAAATAGGGTAGCTTCTATCTAATGGTTCTTAGTAAGGGCTTCCATTCATAATACTCCTCTTGCTCCCCAAAGGGACTCCTTACCTTGAGGCAAGTAATGGACCTCACAGCCACAAGAGTACCTTAAAAATTCTTGCTTAGCATTTTCCTCATGGTCACAATCCCACAAGTACTCACACCAAGTGAAGACAAGTACTACGTCTACCAAGGTTTTGTGTCTTTGATAGCCTTGAGTTTATAGTGGGTTGAAATAGCCGGCTATAGACTTGTCCCCACTTGGGTTGTTCCTCTTGATTGCTCAAGAGCAGGCCCGCTAAAGGATCCTAAACTAAACAAGAAGTGGATCAACTTTTGAGGGTCAAGATTTTTGATTCACCTCAAGGGTGAAGAGCATATTCTCCTATCCCAAAAGTTTTTCCCAAACACACCAAGCAAGGTTCAATTAGCCTTCTTACTTTCAAAATCTAGAGATGGGTCCGGATTTCTGATTCACCTCAAGGGTGAAGAGCATAATCTCCTACCACCAAAAGACTCCTAGTAACAAGATATTAAGTGCCTATAAAATGAAAGAACTAGTAAATGCCACACTTAAAAAGAAAGCAATAAACAAGCACTTGATTGTTTTTATGCTTTGGGCAGCCCTGCAAAAATATTAGTAGCCCTTGTGCATTTGAAGCTTTGTCATGAGTTCTTTTAGCAAACAAGACAAACAACTAGGGCACACCTACAAGCACAACTTGTTAGATCCACAAGCGTTAGCACAATAAAACCAGTTATAATCTGCAAAGGAAACTCTGTTCTAAAAATAGCAAATCAAAACCAGCAAACAAACAAACTCGAATCTTGCAAAAAGAATCAAAATCAATCACTGCCAAGCCTGGACGACAGTTCTGTTAGAAAAAATTTCGTACAATACTTCATAGTATACATATACGATACTTTCTTTCTGAACGATACTTCGTATTACCTGTAGGTGACAGAATTCTATAAGGCAGTATGACAGAGTTCTATATGATCGTATGATACTTTTACTGGAAAAGTATCACACAACTATGTAATAAACTATCATATGATACTAGAAAACTATCGTATGACACTCTGTCAAAAAGTATAGACATCCGAAATAGCAAGAAAAATAGTGACAAAAATGCAAGAAAATAAAGGCAAAACAAAAGTGTTCTGCCCCACAGTGGGTGCCAAAAATGTGTGCTAAAAATGTGTCACATTTCTATGAATCATTAGATTCAAGAACACTCAAGAATGAGGTCTCAAAAAGTGATTCATAGCTCCCTAGGCATGGAATCACAAGGATGTTTATGGGGCTCTCAGCTAGAGCTATTAAGCATATGACCTTGCTAAGAAAACCATGCAATGGGAGATTCCAAAAAGACAAGGGAAAGAATGCCAATATCCTCAAGAATCAATATGAAGGATGCAATGCAAACTATACCAAAATGAAGATGCAAGTATGCAACTAAGCTATAGAAATGAAAGTATTACAAGCCTTCCTAATTAAGCTATGTGGATTAAGCTAGAACAATGAAAGAAACTAAGTTAAGATGCAATGGAAACTAGAATGTAATGCAAGAATGAAAGCTAGAATGCAACAAAGTCTCCAAAGCTCCAATATCACCAAGAAAACCTACAACATAACATTAGTATGAAGAATCAAGATTGCCAGAATGAGAAGAGAGCTCTTCTTTTAAAGAAAGATGGACTAAGAAGATTAAGAGGCAAAATATTTAATCAAGGGTGGAGCTTGAAAGTGGAATCAATCTTTGTGCACAAATCTCCTCCAATGAGAAAAGAGTGTTGACTTTTGTCCCATGTGAGACAAAAAGGCCTTTTATTCTTATTTATAAAATAGGAATAATGAATTATTTGTGCAACTTAGGATAAGAGATAAGTGGGGGCTTTTTATTTAATAAAAGGGGAGGGAATTCCTTTTAATTAAATAAAGACTTAGGATAAGATGGTTAATCCATAGAATATAATTGAATAAATGAAAGAATTAGGATTTGATCAAGGAAATTGATTTAAATTGAAAATATTGCAAAGCATTGATTCAGGGAATTGATAAATTGATGAATGGGGGCCCAAAGTCTAGGCAACCATTTTAGGGTGCATACACAAATAATTTTTTATGAGTTCATTTGCTTTACTACTATGCATGTTCTTTAGTTTACTATGTTATGCATGTATTAAAATAATTTGTTATATCCATAATTGGGCAAAAGTAAAAGTTTGCAAAATACTGATTCACCCCCCCCTCTCAGTATTCCCTATTTCTAACAATCTTTCTTCCCCTTTTCCCCTCAAGTTAGTAGTTTGTTAGGTGTATCCTAATTATAAGGAAGCCAACCTTCTCTGGAGATTCAATTTCATGAGCCAAGTCCCATACTTGAGAGATTGTTTCAATGTGTCACAAGTTTATTTAGATCATTAATCATCATCTAAACAAGGGTGCAAAATTTTGTGATAATTTAGTAATTATTCCTATACCCCCTCACAATCTAAAGTTTTTTTATTCACAACCTCAAGAAAATGAGGGAAATACTCAATCATTAATTTTAGAGTCATTTATCATTACAAAAATATATTAGGAGATATTACTAATAGAAGGTCAAATGTAGGATTTGTAGCTCTAATTACTAAAAGCTTATAAAATTATAGAATTATTTTATTCACAGTCATTTCCTTTTTGGTGTCATATGTTATTGAATTACCTTTGTTTCCTTATATCTATGCTTACATGACTTTGGAATGTGATCCTTTTTTTAATATATTTTTAACAATGGGGTTTCTCTCTTTCTTTATATTTGCTACATCAAAATAGGGAATACGATACTAAATATTCTATCATATACATAAATTTTTATTAATTTTTTATCCTAACAATTGAAACTAAGTATATTGGATCATATTATTGAAAATATATATGTCAGTTAGATATTGAAGATAAATGAGCATGATACCTTTTAAGAATAGGCTATAATTGTAATTCAATAGAAAATCATTATTCTCTATAAATAAATGACACAATAATTGTTCTTATGGAATGATAATTTATTATTACCAAGAAATGACATTCATGTCTATATAATGATCTTTCTATTGATCAATAATATTTCCACTAGTTTCTATTTATTTCATGTAAAGATGGATCTTGGGTTTAAGATTCAAATTTATATTTAAGAATGATGTGAAGATATTTCTATTAAGTTTAAACAAATAGAAAAGTATATATATATATATATATATAAGCTTGAGGCCAAGATAAAGTTATAGCTCCTCAATGTTGGGTTCATGAGATATAGTAGGTAATTGTTGGTGTTTTCTCTCCCCACATTGTTCAAAAAACTAAGAATGGGACTTTTATGCTCTAGTAGAAGAATTAAAAATGGCATCCTATAACTACATTTCTCAATGATAAACCTTATGTAAGTGATATTTGTGACTTTCACTTCATCTTCATGAATGGTAGCTCAAGTAAATCTCTATTGGCACCTCAAGTATTATGTGGGCACTTGTAACTATAAATTCAAGATATTATGGGTTTCTAATCTTAAATCCAGTATTTCTAATTTTGGATGGTGTATTAATTTTTTGTACTAAAGTAAAGAAACCTCAAAATTGGGTTTGTGAATGCTTTAAGTCATTTCACATTGACCCATTTTCATCGAAGAATTTATTGTTTTTTAGGACATTATTCCTTCCTCCCTTCTAATCTTACATGTGGATTTTGCATGCTTTTAGAGTGGATATTGCTTTAATTATTTTGCAAGATATGAATTCTACTATTTTGACTAGTTGTGTAATAAATATTCATTTCTCATTTACATAAAAGCTATGATTAGCTCCAAATGGATATTTAAGTGCAAGAAAATAGTGGTATGTCACTTATATATATATATATATATATATATATATATATATATATATATATATATATATATATATATATAGTTAGTTAGAGTTTCATCTTAATTTGCCTCTCATTAAGGTTGTTTCTCTCCATGTGAGTGTGGAGGTGGACATAGACAACTTACCATTTAGGTGATATACTTGATGGCTCTTAGCCACCTTGTAAATGAGTTAATGATCATGCTAGTCACATCAATTACTATTAAAATAACACTCAAGTAATGTATGAAGTAAACAAATCAACTTAATAATAAAATGAAATAATTACTTTTCAAAAATAGAATTAAAAGTTAAAATAAAATAAAATAATTCTTAAATAGATAGTGAAATTTATGCATTTGTGTATTTATGCACAAATAAAATAGTTGTAAGATATAACGAAGTAATATCTCTTACATAAATAAAACAAATAATAGACAACAACATTTGTACTTAAAATTTTGATTACTATTTATTTTCTTTAAATATTTAACTCCAATAAAATAAATATTTTTAAATTAAAACAGTAGAATTGAGTAGCAAAGCAATTCAAACTTTGGTTCAATGTGACTATAACATTAATCCTGCAACTCTCAGAATTTATAAGTAAAAGGGGTCTTATGGAGAAATACAATGGTAAAGTTTATTCGTGATACTTTACTTTAGAATCGAGAGTACAACGACCATGCGATGCCCGCCACTTTAAAGACCAGATTCCCTTCGCTTTCGGATACAAAAGAATATCAACACTTTAATAATTGTAGAATTCATAAAAGCGAACTTGCTATTGCTTTGATAAAATAATTTTTTTTCTAAAAAGTAGACCTTGTGGGTACCATTTATTCCAAAACTATGAAGCAGTAATAATTATTCGTTGCGTTCTATGCACTCTCATATTTAATCTGTCTTGACTTTGTTCCGCTCAAGAATCAATTCTCCATACTTTTCTTCTTTTCTGCATTTTCCACTTCTTGTCTTGCTAAGCATTTGGTTCTGAAAGCACTTGTACGAAGAACAAAAGTATGGATTGATTTGTTGATGGCATCCACATTCTAGCTTTAATATGTATATATTTTTAGTTAATTTTAGTTTTAACTTGCATTATGATAAAGTATGAAATGATGATTGATTCTTTTTTTCTTTTAAATTATATAATAGTATAGTATTTCTTTAATATTATTAATTGAATAAAATGTAAAAATGTACTATTAATGTAGATTAATTATAAAGTGAAGTAATTGAAATATTGTATAATTTAGGAATTAAAATGTGATAGATTGTAAATAGAAAGAAACTATAACTAGTTTGATGATCAATGAATATGTAAAAAATGACAAAGATTTGGAGTTTTTATCTCTCAAGATTGAAAATAATTAAGCCGATAGACTTTATGTGGGAGCTTTGCTCCTGGAAATGAATTTTTTTTCTCGGATAGTTGTCAGCCCTCTCGGATAGTTTTTCTTTTCCGGCAATGAAAAATACTTCTATTTTTTCTCATATTTTTTCATTTAAATTTAGCAAACTATCCCGAAATTAGAAATTGAAACTTACCTTATTTTTTCTTTATTCTTATCCCTACTTTTTCTTGAGCCTATCAAAATCTTAGTTTTTTTGGGTAATAAATGAAAGAAAATTTGATTTCTATTGTATGGGGAAAGTTATTCTACCCTAATTTTTCAAGCGAGAGAATGCCAAGGTTTGTCTTCATATTGAAGTGTTCTCAGATGACAATGGTTTTTTATTAGGAGCGTTCATGTTATTGTGCAGATTGATTGCTAGAATGCACAAAAGGAATTTGCAAGAAAGCTCTTGAGATATTCGAACCCATGAAGTATTTTGAATGCATTTCATTCAATAGTTATAAGATTTTTGAAAAATACATTAATATGTGGTCATGTTTTGTTTAATGTTATGCACCATGACTGTAATTTTTAGGAAGTGATTGAAGTCTGAAGACACACAGTTCTAGATTCATGGATTCTCAATAGAATAATTGATTTTTCAGCATCATGCATTGATCAATGGTTACACCTTGTACATCAACCGTGGTTGAAGAACCTCATGCATCAAAACTAGAAAATTCTTTTCTATCATGTGAAGTGTCAAAAAAAATAAAATTTGCGATGATTATTATTATTAATATTAGGGAAATCGAAATTCTCATGTTTTCAACCTTTCAGGATCATATATGCTTACATGCACTATTCAAAGTTTGTAATACGAATCTTGTAGTCATTTCTATTAATTTATTTTCTTTAACTTTGAAAATGTTTTCATTGGATGCAGATCTGTGCATAAATTCAATTTCCATGGTAAACATTTTTTGCTTGTGCACTTAGACGAAGTGAAATTGCTGAAAAGCACAAGAAACCAGGAATAAAACCTTGAGAAATATGGGTTTTTCCTCAGCCAGTTCCCTTAATTTACCATTGTGCTCTTCATTTGCTTTATGGAATTGAATAATGAGTCATTGCTTTGTGTGGTTGTGTTTTCCAAACTATTTGAGGCTTTAGCAAATGGGTAACTTGGTTTGTGAGCACAACTATCGTTAAGTGCAGCTTGGACTTGGACTTATTAATTTGCACACTTTTTCCTTTCACCATCTACCGAATTGGGTTCCTTTCTTTCAACTTCTACATCTAGTTTAGTTCTTGTGTTTTATTTAAATTCCATTTAATTTCTTTATCTAAGAATTTTTTTAGAGTAATTGCTCCTCTTCTATAAATCTATACTTGAGCATCCGGCTTCCTCGTGCTGTCTTTCTATATTTCAAAATGTTCTTTCTTTTTCTCTCTTTTTTCCACACATATATGCCTAGTGGGCTTCCAAGGTGAAAAGTACAGAGAAGAGTGTTTTTAGAGATTTTAGAAGTTCTTTCTTTTTTTCTTTTTCTTGTTAGAATAGAAATAAAGTGCATAAAAAGAGGGGTGTCATGCCTGACCCTATTTCATTCTGTTCCTAGTAGTAGTACTTTTGGATGTTGTTTCTATTTTAAGTTAGGTTTGGGGAACTTAAACTCTGTGGATAGTTGATTTACTCTGTTAGTTAGTATGTTTAGTTGGATTCTGTTCTGATTGTTTTAAATACTGTACGTGTGTGGGGTGTCAGTTGTCTGTCATAAGGATCTAATTATATAATCTGATTACATTGTTGACTCATTATGAGTGTTTGGTTTCTTAGATTATAATGGTTTTCTGTTGTACCATTGGGATTACAAAGTAATGTTGTTATAAGTATTATTTGCAGAAATTCTGTTAATGCTTAATGTTGTTAGGAAACGAGCATTCGTTTTGAGTGTTTGGTTAGTAGTGGATTCATTCGTTATTTTACTTGATCTTCTGACACTTATTCGGTTATAAGTTATAGTGATCTTGAGTTATGGAGATGTGGATAAGTTCTTCGAGTATGTTGGTATTATATGGGACTCTGTATTCAGAATTTGTTCTTTTTATAATATGTTAATGTTTTCTGTTGGTAATATGTTAGTGTTCAGTTAGTATTAATTCT
Organism: Chamaecyparis obtusa; assembly: GCA_027943335.1. NCBI lineage: Eukaryota > Viridiplantae > Streptophyta > Pinopsida > Cupressales > Cupressaceae > Chamaecyparis > Chamaecyparis obtusa. The sequence goes on from BSBK01003297.1 coordinate 137,122, forward strand.
TGTTTTATGTTTTTGAGTAAATATATATATATATAAATACATATATATATATAATATATATATATATATATATTTATATATATACCGTGTTAAAGATAGGCTAAATGGGTTGCTTGGACATCTTCTTATATGAACAAGGGGTGGTCATGTTTTATTTATATATAAGTATATGCACCTAAGTGTGAATGATAATTCGCACTTAGGTACATATAACTTTAAATAAGGAATTTGTTTAGGTGCGATCTCACCTTGTTCATAAAGGAAGATGCACGAGAATGGTGGTGAAGGTTTTATGAGTCAGCAATATTGGCAGTGGTTTGTTGGGATTGCCGAGCTTTGGGTTTAGTGAGGTTTTGGGCGGCTATTATATTGGACACTTGTTGAATGGTATTAATTTCGCATGTGACAGTCTTGCAAGTTGGTTAGTGTAGAGTTCGAAGCTGGTACTTCACTTGGGCTTATATCTGGCCAAGTGTGGGAGATTATTCTTATCTGGCAAGGAGTAATTATTGTAGCTTGTCTCTGGTTTGAGTGTTTATCGCCATTGATGCTATGGTATTGGAGGAAGTTGCATGAGTAGGGTTTCTTATTTTCTGTTATAAGCAATGGCTATTTTGGTGGCTTCCAGTTCGGCCAGCACAAGGGAGTGTAGGGTCGTGGTCTGTTGTGGGTTGCACATATCATTCCCTTTTCCACTGCGACAGCATTGCTTCATTGTGTTGTATGTTCGTGCTTTCAATCTTCTGCTGGTTTGGGGGTTTCGGTGAAGGACAGAGGTTAGATTATTGTTCCAGAGCTCGATTGTTTAGGTCAGGGTCAGCATCTAACCCTCTTTTTACTCCATGCACTTTCTTTTATGTTGTAATGACTGTTAACATGTTTTCATAGAGCATTGCATTCGTGGGTTGTGTCTGTTGTGTGGAAAGATTAATATACGTTTTTATTTTATGCTTATGAACTCAATATTGATATTTCAAATAGTTAATCAATAATGTGAGAACGGACATTTTTATTCAGTTAAGTTCTCTGATGTATAGTGCTTGCTTATATCTGATAAGTTAATGTAAACGAGAAATGATGTGAACTGTTATTATGGGATCGTGTTTTGTGTTGGGATTGTAACATTGTTTTGGTGTAGTGTTCTTAAGATGTAGAAGTGTATGCTCGAGGTGAAGTTAAGTCAGTCTAAGTAATCATTCGTTAGGCTGGAATTCGGGGTAGCTCAGTTTGGTAATATTTGGGGTTGTCTTGTCAATTCTCGGGTATCATTGTGTGGGCCTTTGAACAAATACAATGGAAAGACTGTGATAAACATTGCTGGTATATATGTTTTAGCAATAGGCAATTTTCTGTTGTGTCGATTTTATTTGGAATACTGTCATGCTGGTGTTGTAAAGATTATGGTGTTTGGTAATGATGGGCAAATTTTGGGAAAGCAGAGTTTTCGGTTGTTGAATCAATGTTGTTGTGTCTTTGATCACTGTCGTTAATAAATGTAATTTTGAATGGAGTATTTTCTATCTTAGTTCTCGACTGAGGATTCTAGTAGGAGGAAATTAGCTTCGGTTCAGTCAATTTGGCATTAGAATTCTGTCGTACTTGTGATGAGTGGATGGTTGAGTTATTCGGGGTCTGCATTTTCAATGTACTTCTGATCTTATTTCATTAGTGTCATTATTTCCTTGTTATTATTTCTTTGGACATTAAGGGCAGGAAGTTGTTTGGTTTTAAAGGAATTTAACATTGTTAAATGCTATGATATTTTTTTTTTTAGTTTTGTATAAACAGGGTCATGTGTTGAGTCCTACATTTTCATGGAAGACTTAAGTGTTTTTGTGGGTTATGTTACAGCATGGTCGGGTTGTGGATTGTGTTAAAACAATGTGTTTCGGGTAGAGATGGTTTCTAGGTTTTACCAAGTTGTGAATTATTGAATGTCGAGTATTTAGGGTTTGCACATCTTAGAGCTTTCAATTTTAATTCTGTGGTTTCAATATTACTTTGTTATTGCTCTATTGGGAATTGAGAACAGAGGATGGATTGTTTTAAAAAGATGGAACATTGTCGATTTCAACAGTGTTATTGTCATTGCTATGATTAGTGTAATGGTTTTGGTGCTTGTATATTTTTATTTTCTGTTTATGGCATGGTGAGGCTCGGTCTTTGTTAATCATAAAACACTTGAATTTTCCTTCATTCTTAAATCAGCAAGGGTATATTCTTAGTTGTGAGTAACGTAGTCTGTTAACTGTTACTTAAGTGTGTTTATCATAAAACCAAAACATGTTTTTGTATTCAGACAGTATGTAATTGGATTCTCTGTTAGATACTAAGAATTATTTGGAATTAGGTTGATTTCTGAGAATTGTTGTTATCAGATTTTGATGTTGACATTACTGTTTAAGCAATTTTATGTTATGTTAAAATCTTGTATTGTAACATACTTGTGATATGGGATAATGTATTTGGTTATGGTACCAGTCTGACAATGATAGATTGTAGCCTATTAGTGTTGTGAGCACGGAACAATAGTTTACGACCTATTGATGTTAGACTCGTAGATAATTCAAATATATATATGTGCATTGATTCATTTCTTGTGCTGTAAGTTATAATACAATGCTGATATTATCAAATGAGATTTTCATTATACATTTCCTTTGTGACAGTAGGATGAATAAGAGTTATGAGATGGAATTGTGATATAGAATTATGTCTGTGATCTGATCCATACCAGAAAGTGGAATCATGTGGATTAATGGATTGATTCTGTTTGCATGAAAAGTGTCTGGCAATTTTGTTTTAAACTTATGTTTGTGAAGAATTCAGAAGATGAACACATATGGAGATAGCTGAATTTGGATGCACCAATTCAGTGAACAAGAGATAACCTTTAAAATTAATGGGGAATGGGTATAATATTTAAAAAGATAATTGGCCTTTCCTATGTCTACGATTTGCGTGATCTAGAATGGAGTATGGGGCACAAGGTACTGTTATGTTACTAAACGGATTAATAGTTAGCTGTGAGCACTGTTATGTTTACTAACGGGATAACAGACTACCTTGCACTGTAAGATACGTCATGGGCACAACCTTGGGTGTAGAATCATGACCCTTCAGTGTTAAATCATCTCAGTATGTATGTGCATCATCCTTCTGAATTCTGACTGTGAGTTGTTTATTTTGTCATGCTTTCATGTCTACTTTTCATGTGACTGTTGTGATGAGATAATGATGTTTTGCTCAAATGAACTTATGGTTTTTGGTTATATGTTCATGATGGTACTAATGAAATGGCAGGTGTCTCATGGAGGTTTTCTGATATATGTAATTATGCTGAGCCCTATTGTCTGTTTCTTTTGCATGTGTTAATGTCTTGCAGATTCTAGATTTGAAGAGTCATTCTGATGTGGGCAGGCAACATGGAATGATTTATAGATTGTTTTACATATGTAAATTGAAATACACTGTAATTGTAATGATCAACCTTTGTGTTGAATTTATGTATTCATGATACTGGATGAAGTGTTACATATGTATTTATTTGTAAAAAAAATTCCTTATGAGATATGTTGATGTAACTTGAATTGGAATTTATTAAAAAAAAATTTGTTGTGGTTTATTTCAGTTCCTTATTTGTGTGTGCACTATGGTTTATTTTCTGTGTTGTTACAAGGGGACTACGTAGTCAAGTAAGGTTAAGAAAATTTTAGTATAAATTTTTTTTCAACGTTAAATAAATTCTTTAATTTTGTTTGTTTTAAAAGATAATTTTAATTCTTTGAATTTTTTTTAAAAAATTCTCTTTCTTAAATAGAATGAGAATTTTGATAGTTATGTATGGTTATATTGTATACATAATTTATTTTAAATTTATAGCTTCTTTAAAATAAATATATCTATGAATTGTAGTTAAACAATATTGCAATGAATTTTGAACAACACAATAATTTTCAAAGAAGTGGATTCTTTTGATTAGGATTGTTCATTTATAAAAGCAAAATAATCATGAAATCTTATGTAAAACAAAGTTAGCTCCTACTGCACAAGTAATCACAAACATTTATATTCATTGTATCCCTCTTTCTTGGACACAAAATTTCCTATCGGCTTATCGTTGCATGCAGAAAAGCATGCGACTGCTAGTAAGTATCAAGTTGGTGATTATGTAGGTCAAAGTTTTATGTTGACTCTATACAAGAATCAACTCAAATTTCTAGAGCTAATCTATTATTTTGAAGCTTGTCATGTGTATCTTATTGATCTCTATTCTTTAATTTATCCAATCATCCATAAGCTATGGGCTTTGCAAAACATATGCACTAAGGGATAAAGTAGTTTGCATGGGGAGTCAAGGATGACCTAGGAAAATGGATGACAGGGTAGAAGGGGTGTGTCACAACTCAATCCTTTCACCTCTTATTTTTCAAGACTATGAGTGCCTTTTAAACCTTAGTTGTTATGTTTTTTTAGACATGGACTTTTATTCGATTATGATTTGATACTTTCAACTATGTGATGATGAATATATCATTTCAACTAAGACATTTTACGAGATATGTTATTTTGTTGTCATGTGTTGACTTGCCTAATGATAATGTTATACATGGAAATTAATGTTTTCTTGGAATTGCTAATGTGTTAATCATTATGGTGTAACTTTTAGTATGTAATGTAAGAAGCGATGTTTTAATACACATTTACGATGTTGTTGTACATTACAATATAATAAAATCCAATTGGATTTTTCTTTCTAGTTACTAACCTACTAATGCAAAATTAAGTGGTTTAAGTGATTTGCGGTGGAAACAAGATTGTGGCCTAGGTAGAGGAGGTTAGCTCCTCAACAGTGGTTGGTTTAGGATGGATCTGAATCACAAACCACTTACCTATAGTTAGATTTACATAATAGTTTAAAGAGTTGTTTATAGCTTCATCTCAATTTGATTCATGCATGTTTGATATGATTTACTTTCAATTTTGATTAACAAAAGATGAATTTGGTATTTTATAGTTAGATTTTCAAAATGCTCAATCAAATATATTCATATTCTTCATGGTATACATGTGTCTTTTGATACAAATAAAATTTTCATATCCTACCAAATTAGTAAATTTGCATTAAGTAATTTAGACATATGCAAATATGTTACACACATACATACATAGATACATATACATACATATACATACATACATATATAGATATATAGATATATAGATATAGATATAGATATAGATATAGATATAGATATCTATATCTATATGTATATATACATGTATATATATATATATATCTATATATATATATATATATATGTATATATATGTATATATATACATGTATATATATATATATATATATATACATATATATATATATATATATGTATATATATATTATGTATGTATATATATATGTATATATATATATATGTATATATGTATTG